>CAWUFW010020370.1:0-153899 GCA_963921515.1 Calotriton arnoldi
ATTAAACCCAGATCAGTTGACTGGGGGTGAGTGTTTGATTAGCTCAAGCGCTCCGTCCATCATCCCCTTTGGTATCGCTTTGTTCGCCCTAAGTTGGCAGGGTATGCCCAGACGTGGGTCCCTTGCTCACTTTGCCACTGGATTCAAGCTAGCCTGGCTGATGACGGCTGAATAGCCAGAAACCGGTCCCAGGATGCTTGTTTCCGGTCCAGGGAAGACATGGCTTGGCAGTTCGGGCTGGACTGTTCCCAGGAGGCACAGGGTCAGACTGATTTGCATATGGCCATGTCTGAACTGGGGTGGTGGAGTGAGCTAAAGAATGATGATGGATTAAACCCAGATCAGTTGACTGGGGGTGAGTGTTTGATTAGCTCAAGCGCTCCGTCCATCATCCCCTTTGGTATCGCTTTGTTCGCCCTAAGTTGGCAGGGTATGCCCAGACGTGGGTCCCTTGCTCACTTTGCCACTGGATTCAAGCTAGCCTGGCTGATGACGGCTGAATAGCCAGAAACCGGTCCCAGGATGCTTGTTTCCGGTCCAGGGAAGACATGGCTTGGCAGTTCGGGCTGGACTGTTCCCAGGAGGCACAGGGTCAGACTGATTTGCATATGGCCATGTCTGAACTGGGGTGGTGGAGTGAGCTAAAGAATGATGATGGATTAAACCCAGATCAGTTGACTGGGGGTGAGTGTTTGATTAGCTCAAGCGCTCCGTCCATCATCCCCTTTGGTATCGCTTTGTTCGCCCTAAGTTGGCAGGGTATGCCCAGACGTGGGTCCCTTGCTCACTTTGCCACTGGATTCAAGCTAGCCTGGCTGATGACGGCTGAATAGCCAGAAACCGGTCCCAGGATGCTTGTTTCCGGTCCAGGGAAGACATGGCTTGGCAGTTCGGGCTGGACTGTTCCCAGGAGGCACAGGGTCAGACTGATTTGCATATGGCCATGTCTGAACTGGGGTGGTGGAGTGAGCTAAAGAATGATGATGGATTAAACCCAGATCAGTTGACTGGGGGTGAGTGTTTGATTAGCTCAAGCGCTCCGTCCATCATCCCCTTTGGTATCGCTTTGTTCGCCCTAAGTTGGCAGGGTATGCCCAGACGTGGGTCCCTTGCTCACTTTGCCACTGGATTCAAGCTAGCCTGGCTGATGACGGCTGAATAGCCAGAAACCGGTCCCAGGATGCTTGTTTCCGGTCCAGGGAAGACATGGCTTGGCAGTTCGGGCTGGACTGTTCCCAGGAGGCACAGGGTCAGACTGATTTGCATATGGCCATGTCTGAACTGGGGTGGTGGAGTGAGCTAAAGAATGATGATGGATTAAACCCAGATCAGTTGACTGGGGGTGAGTGTTTGATTAGCTCAAGCGCTCCGTCCATCATCCCCTTTGGTATCGCTTTGTTCGCCCTAAGTTGGCAGGGTATGCCCAGACGTGGGTCCCTTGCTCACTTTGCCACTGGATTCAAGCTAGCCTGGCTGATGACGGCTGAATAGCCAGAAACCGGTCCCAGGATGCTTGTTTCCGGTCCAGGGAAGACATGGCTTGGCAGTTCGGGCTGGACTGTTCCCAGGAGGCACAGGGTCAGACTGATTTGCATATGGCCATGTCTGAACTGGGGTGGTGGAGTGAGCTAAAGAATGATGATGGATTAAACCCAGATCAGTTGACTGGGGGTGAGTGTTTGATTAGCTCAAGCGCTCCGTCCATCATCCCCTTTGGTATCGCTTTGTTCGCCCTAAGTTGGCAGGGTATGCCCAGACGTGGGTCCCTTGCTCACTTTGCCACTGGATTCAAGCTAGCCTGGCTGATGACGGCTGAATAGCCAGAAACCGGTCCCAGGATGCTTGTTTCCGGTCCAGGGAAGACATGGCTTGGCAGTTCGGGCTGGACTGTTCCCAGGAGGCACAGGGTCAGACTGATTTGCATATGGCCATGTCTGAACTGGGGTGGTGGAGTGAGCTAAAGAATGATGATGGATTAAACCCAGATCAGTTGACTGGGGGTGAGTGTTTGATTAGCTCAAGCGCTCCGTCCATCATCCCCTTTGGTATCGCTTTGTTCGCCCTAAGTTGGCAGGGTATGCCCAGACGTGGGTCCCTTGCTCACTTTGCCACTGGATTCAAGCTAGCCTGGCTGATGACGGCTGAATAGCCAGAAACCGGTCCCAGGATGCTTGTTTCCGGTCCAGGGAAGACATGGCTTGGCAGTTCGGGCTGGACTGTTCCCAGGAGGCACAGGGTCAGACTGATTTGCATATGGCCATGTCTGAACTGGGGTGGTGGAGTGAGCTAAAGAATGATGATGGATTAAACCCAGATCAGTTGACTGGGGGTGAGTGTTTGATTAGCTCAAGCGCTCCGTCCATCATCCCCTTTGGTATCGCTTTGTTCGCCCTAAGTTGGCAGGGTATGCCCAGACGTGGGTCCCTTGCTCACTTTGCCACTGGATTCAAGCTAGCCTGGCTGATGACGGCTGAATAGCCAGAAACCGGTCCCAGGATGCTTGTTTCCGGTCCAGGGAAGACATGGCTTGGCAGTTCGGGCTGGACTGTTCCCAGGAGGCACAGGGTCAGACTGATTTGCATATGGCCATGTCTGAACTGGGGTGGTGGAGTGAGCTAAAGAATGATGATGGATTAAACCCAGATCAGTTGACTGGGGGTGAGTGTTTGATTAGCTCAAGCGCTCCGTCCATCATCCCCTTTGGTATCGCTTTGTTCGCCCTAAGTTGGCAGGGTATGCCCAGACGTGGGTCCCTTGCTCACTTTGCCACTGGATTCAAGCTAGCCTGGCTGATGACGGCTGAATAGCCAGAAACCGGTCCCAGGATGCTTGTTTCCGGTCCAGGGAAGACATGGCTTGGCAGTTCGGGCTGGACTGTTCCCAGGAGGCACAGGGTCAGACTGATTTGCATATGGCCATGTCTGAACTGGGGTGGTGGAGTGAGCTAAAGAATGATGATGGATTAAACCCAGATCAGTTGACTGGGGGTGAGTGTTTGATTAGCTCAAGCGCTCCGTCCATCATCCCCTTTGGTATCGCTTTGTTCGCCCTAAGTTGGCAGGGTATGCCCAGACGTGGGTCCCTTGCTCACTTTGCCACTGGATTCAAGCTAGCCTGGCTGATGACGGCTGAATAGCCAGAAACCGGTCCCAGGATGCTTGTTTCCGCTCCAGGGAAGACATGGCTTGGCAGTTCGGGCTGGACTGTTCCCAGGAGGCACAGGGTCAGACTGATTTGCATATGGCCATGTCTGAACTGGGGTGGTGGAGTGAGCTAAAGAATGATGATGGATTAAACCCAGATCAGTTGACTGGGGGTGAGTGTTTGATTAGCTCAAGCGCTCCGTCCATCATCCCCTTTGGTATCGCTTTGTTCGCCCTAAGTTGGCAGGGTATGCCCAGACGTGGGTCCCTTGCTCACTTTGCCACTGGATTCAAGCTAGCCTGGCTGATGACGGCTGAATAGCCAGAAACCGGTCCCAGGATGCTTGTTTCCGGTCCAGGGAAGACATGGCTTGGCAGTTCGGGCTGGACTGTTCCCAGGAGGCACAGGGTCAGACTGATTTGCATATGGCCATGTCTGAACTGGGGTGGTGGAGTGAGCTAAAGAATGATGATGGATTAAACCCAGATCAGTTGACTGGGGGTGAGTGTTTGATTAGCTCAAGCGCTCCGTCCATCATCCCCTTTGGTATCGCTTTGTTCGCCCTAAGTTGGCAGGGTATGCCCAGACGTGGGTCCCTTGCTCACTTTGCCACTGGATTCAAGCTAGCCTGGCTGATGACGGCTGAATAGCCAGAAACCGGTCCCAGGATGCTTGTTTCCGGTCCAGGGAAGACATGGCTTGGCAGTTCGGGCTGGACTGTTCCCAGGAGGCACAGGGTCAGACTGATTTGCATATGGCCATGTCTGAACTGGGGTGGTGGAGTGAGCTAAAGAATGATGATGGATTAAACCCAGATCAGTTGACTGGGGGTGAGTGTTTGATTAGCTCAAGCGCTCCGTCCATCATCCCCTTTGGTATCGCTTTGTTCGCCCTAAGTTGGCAGGGTATGCCCAGACGTGGGTCCCTTGCTCACTTTGCCACTGGATTCAAGCTAGCCTGGCTGATGACGGCTGAATAGCCAGAAACCGGTCCCAGGATGCTTGTTTCCGGTCCAGGGAAGACATGGCTTGGCAGTTCGGGCTGGACTGTTCCCAGGAGGCACAGGGTCAGACTGATTTGCATATGGCCATGTCTGAACTGGGGTGGTGGAGTGAGCTAAAGAATGATGATGGATTAAACCCAGATCAGTTGACTGGGGGTGAGTGTTTGATTAGCTCAAGCGCTCCGTCCATCATCCCCTTTGGTATCGCTTTGTTCGCCCTAAGTTGGCAGGGTATGCCCAGACGTGGGTCCCTTGCTCACTTTGCCACTGGATTCAAGCTAGCCTGGCTGATGACGGCTGAATAGCCAGAAACCGGTCCCAGGATGCTTGTTTCCGGTCCAGGGAAGACATGGCTTGGCAGTTCGGGCTGGACTGTTCCCAGGAGGCACAGGGTCAGACTGATTTGCATATGGCCATGTCTGAACTGGGGTGGTGGAGTGAGCTAAAGAATGATGATGGATTAAACCCAGATCAGTTGACTGGGGGTGAGTGTTTGATTAGCTCAAGCGCTCCGTCCATCATCCCCTTTGGTATCGCTTTGTTCGCCCTAAGTTGGCAGGGTATGCCCAGACGTGGGTCCCTTGCTCACTTTGCCACTGGATTCAAGCTAGCCTGGCTGATGACGGCTGAATAGCCAGAAACCGGTCCCAGGATGCTTGTTTCCGGTCCAGGGAAGACATGGCTTGGCAGTTCGGGCTGGACTGTTCCCAGGAGGCACAGGGTCAGACTGATTTGCATATGGCCATGTCTGAACTGGGGTGGTGGAGTGAGCTAAAGAATGATGATGGATTAAACCCAGATCAGTTGACTGGGGGTGAGTGTTTGATTAGCTCAAGCGCTCCGTCCATCATCCCCTTTGGTATCGCTTTGTTTGCCCTAAGTTGGCAGGGTATGCCCAGACGTGGGTCCCTTGCTCACTTTGCCACTGGATTCAAGCTAGCCTGGCTGATGACGGCTGAATAGCCAGAAACCGGTCCCAGGATGCTTGTTTCCGGTCCAGGGAAGACATGGCTTGGCAGTTCGGGCTGGACTGTTCCCAGGAGGCACAGGGTCAGACTGATTTGCATATGGCCATGTCTGAACTGGGGTGGTGGAGTGAGCTAAAGAATGATGATGGATTAAACCCAGATCAGTTGACTGGGGGTGAGTGTTTGATTAGCTCAAGCGCTCCGTCCATCATCCCCTTTGGTATCGCTTTGTTTGCCCTAAGTTGGCAGGGTATGCCCAGACGTGGGTCCCTTGCTCACTTTGCCACTGGATTCAAGCTAGCCTGGCTGATGACGGCTGAATAGCCAGAAACCGGTCCCAGGATGCTTGTTTCCGGTCCAGGGAAGACATGGCTTGGCAGTTCGGGCTGGACTGTTCCCAGGAGGCACAGGGTCAGACTGATTTGCATATGGCCATGTCTGAACTGGGGTGGTGGAGTGAGCTAAAGAATGATGATGGATTAAACCCAGATCAGTTGACTGGGGGTGAGTGTTTGATTAGCTCAAGCGCTCCGTCCATCATCCCCTTTGGTATCGCTTTGTTCGCCCTAAGTTGGCAGGGTATGCCCAGACGTGGGTCCCTTGCTCACTTTGCCACTGGATTCAAGCTAGCCTGGCTGATGACGGCTGAATAGCCAGAAACCGGTCCCAGGATGCTTGTTTCCGGTCCAGGGAAGACATGGCTTGGCAGTTCGGGCTGGACTGTTCCCAGGAGGCACAGGGTCAGACTGATTTGCATATGGCCATGTCTGAACTGGGGTGGTGGAGTGAGCTAAAGAATGATGATGGATTAAACCCAGATCAGTTGACTGGGGGTGAGTGTTTGATTAGCTCAAGCGCTCCGTCCATCATCCCCTTTGGTATCGCTTTGTTCGCCCTAAGTTGGCAGGGTATGCCCAGACGTGGGTCCCTTGCTCACTTTGCCACTGGATTCAAGCTAGCCTGGCTGATGACGGCTGAATAGCCAGAAACCGGTCCCAGGATGCTTGTTTCCGGTCCAGGGAAGACATGGCTTGGCAGTTCGGGCTGGACTGTTCCCAGGAGGCACAGGGTCAGACTGATTTGCATATGGCCATGTCTGAACTGGGGTGGTGGAGTGAGCTAAAGAATGATGATGGATTAAACCCAGATCAGTTGACTGGGGGTGAGTGTTTGATTAGCTCAAGCGCTCCGTCCATCATCCCCTTTGGTATCGCTTTGTTCGCCCTAAGTTGGCAGGGTATGCCCAGACGTGGGTCCCTTGCTCACTTTGCCACTGGATTCAAGCTAGCCTGGCTGATGACGGCTGAATAGCCAGAAACCGGTCCCAGGATGCTTGTTTCCGGTCCAGGGAAGACATGGCTTGGCAGTTCGGGCTGGACTGTTCCCAGGAGGCACAGGGTCAGACTGATTTGCATATGGCCATGTCTGAACTGGGGTGGTGGAGTGAGCTAAAGAATGATGATGGATTAAACCCAGATCAGTTGACTGGGGGTGAGTGTTTGATTAGCTCAAGCGCTCCGTCCATCATCCCCTTTGGTATCGCTTTGTTCGCCCTAAGTTGGCAGGGTATGCCCAGACGTGGGTCCCTTGCTCACTTTGCCACTGGATTCAAGCTAGCCTGGCTGATGACGGCTGAATAGCCAGAAACCGGTCCCAGGATGCTTGTTTCCGGTCCAGGGAAGACATGGCTTGGCAGTTCGGGCTGGACTGTTCCCAGGAGGCACAGGGTCAGACTGATTTGCATATGGCCATGTCTGAACTGGGGTGGTGGAGTGAGCTAAAGAATGATGATGGATTAAACCCAGATCAGTTGACTGGGGGTGAGTGTTTGATTAGCTCAAGCGCTCCGTCCATCATCCCCTTTGGTATCGCTTTGTTTGCCCTAAGTTGGCAGGGTATGCCCAGACGTGGGTCCCTTGCTCACTTTGCCACTGGATTCAAGCTAGCCTGGCTGATGACGGCTGAATAGCCAGAAACCGGTCCCAGGATGCTTGTTTCCGGTCCAGGGAAGACATGGCTTGGCAGTTCGGGCTGGACTGTTCCCAGGAGGCACAGGGTCAGACTGATTTGCATATGGCCATGTCTGAACTGGGGTGGTGGAGTGAGCTAAAGAATGATGATGGATTAAACCCAGATCAGTTGACTGGGGGTGAGTGTTTGATTAGCTCAAGCGCTCCGTCCATCATCCCCTTTGGTATCGCTTTGGAAATAGCTGGAGGCAAAGAAGCTGCAGCAGGTGCTTTTACATCCACAATATATTTGAAGACACAGCTCCCTCCCGACCCCCAAGTCTCACACCTTGTACCATGGCACCGGTAGCACCGCCCTAGAGCCGGCCCTGGGGTGTGGTATGTAGTCACTGGTGCAATTTTGGAGCACACTCTCACAAACATATTACCAAAGCATGGTGTAGTAGCTCACTGTGATTTACAGAAAGCACTATTTCCATTGAAATGGCAACAAATGTTGGGACTCCATGTTGTAAAGTTGACAATTGTTCTATTACTACCACCGCTGCTGTAATGTTAACAAAATCAAATAAAACAATTAAAAATGTAAAACTAAAGTGTCTTGATTTGCTATGATTCTATCACAAACTTTCTTTCCCTCAATCTTCAGAATTGCAAAAAAGGTGCTTTATTTGTGCTTTTCTGACCGCTGATATGATTTGAAATATTTCTACTGTTAATTTGTCTGTATTTAAATGTTGTTGTGTGTTATAAAACGCTGACCTTCTACAACCTTTGCTTTCACACTCCCTGTGTCCCAGCAAAATTGTCAGATAGTTTGCTTTACAAAATATTCTAACTCTGCAGTCAGAGAAAAAAGTAACCACCAGTTTCCTAGTTAAAAGAGTAAGCAGCAATCTGTCAGAAGAATTTGGCTGACATTTGACCTCTGTCTTTGAAGCATAGCAAATGTGACAGGATAAAAACAAAGTCGTACTGCAGACCGACAAACAAGAGACATGTTGCGTGTGTGCACATTGCTGGTACTCCCTGCCATATCACAATATGTGAGGCTTTACGTAGTTCTGTTATGTATCAAGGGTGTGTCTATCTAAGAAATCAAAAAGAAATAAATGTACCAATGAAGGAGAATACTCGATTTGATATTGCACAAATAGCAATTTACAGAGGACAAATTTGCAAGTCACGGCAGTAGCCATGTGATTAACTCGAGACCACACCTGAAGGCTCTCACCCTTGCACCCTCCCACTCAAATTGACAAGGCTATAGTGGAATGTGGAACAACCTGAGAAACAGCTACCACATACTGAAAAAATTAAATACCCTGCTGTGCAGGTCAGGTGAAGGGATTTCCAGAGCTCAAGGCAAATTGACATTTTGTCATTTGGCACTTCCCCTCCCCTAGCAACTAGACATTTTGTTGCGACCTGGAGAGGCAGCTGTCTAGAGTGGGCTTAATGTCACGTAACACCTGTCTTGCTTTTATTTAATCTAAGTAGTTTACCAGATATTAGTTAATGGTAGAGCTTAATTGTTGGCTAAATTCAGCTCTGTCGTGTTCTGTAGATGAATTGATTCAAAACTGCTAAATCATTGACTGTTAACCTGTTACTTAGGTGCCAGAATGTAACAGACAAATAAAATGTGCCTAAAGTCGTCAATTTTTAGGGTCCTAGGGGCTGATTAGGATCGCGGGCGGACTTACATCCGCACGCCACTCTATCGGAAACGGGACTGCCCGTCAGGCTATCGGCGGTTCCAACAGAGGCATAACGATGCGACCTTCGCCATGTCGGTCGCAATGCCTTTGTTTTGCATTGCGGCAGGTGCTGCTGAAAGCAGCACACACCGCAATACAAAAAGGGGACACCCGACATATCCCTGCACGACGTGGCAGGCACCATGCGCTGCCTGCCACTTGGTGCTGGGATATGTAGAGGGGCACCATAGGTGCCCCCCAACACCCAAAACTAAGCATCAGGGCGAAGGGGGGCCCGCTACGGGCCCCCAATGTCCCTTTCCGCTAACCTTTTCATGGCGGGTAAACCGCCATGAAACGGCTGGCGGGGAGGGACATCATAATCCCTACGGCGGTGCCTGGTAGGCACCGCCACCGTTGTAGGGATATGATTCTCTTCCGACGCACCGGCAGGCTCAAGGAGCCCGTTGGATGCGTGGCGGTCCGTCTTTCCGACCGCCAACTATCCGCCTGCCATGGTAATATGGCAGGCGGATAACATGGTACCGATGGTGGTGGTCCCACCGTCATCATAATCGGTCCCCTAGTTAGGGTTTAGAGTTGGGCTTATTTTAATATATATTTTTGGAAGTTGAGAGTAGGATGACTTACAAGGAAGAACCAATGTAATCATTTTTCTGGATATTTACGCATGTAAATATATATATATTTATGCTAGACCATTGGTGTATTTTATATATATAACTGGTGGAAATACAGCTCAATAAAACTAGGCCTTTTCACCTTAGATCCCATCTTTAGATGACGCAGCAACAGTTGTAGAGCATATTCTTGTTGTATTCACTGCTGAGATCACCGAGTATAAGTAAGTCAATATGGGTGGATATTTTTCATTGTCTTCTGTACCAATTATTCACTGCAGTTTTTGGTCTCGCCCCTGGCTTCCTTATCTGTTTGTCGGCAGATCTGTCATCACCAATGCTTATACTTAGAGTGGGCTTTAGGCCTGCCCCTTGCTTTATGATTCAGTGTCTTTCTTGTCTGTGTCAGCTCTCCACCCCTGAGTAGATGGTGCTTCTCTTTATTTCTTTGTCCCGCCGAGAGGAATGTTTTATTGAGTTGTATCATTTCATAAGGAAACAATTTTTCCTTTTGCATCTTTTTATAGCAATTTATTTACTTTTCTATGTCGCCACTTCCTCTTTCCCTTGAGTGTCCGTATTTCATTGCCCCTCCTACCCTCCTCTTTTCACCCTGTGTTGGGTCCTTGTTGCTCCCATCCACCTCTTGCTACCATCTCCTGCCCCCTCTGTCTTTACCCCATTGTACCCTATTGCTCCAGCAAAACCTCCTTCTGCCTCCTTATCGTCATCTCTACTGTCTCATTGCTGATCATTGCCCCGTTCATCTCTGCCCGCGTGTTCATCACTTTGGCATCCATTGTGTCTCTTTCGCACTAGTGGCTGCTGCTTTGGACACCGTAGAATCTGCTTATCCTCACTCCCTTGGCGTCATCACCTCCTTATCCCCACCCTGGCATCATCACCTCCTTATCCTCACTCCCCTGGCATCATCACCTCCTTATCCCTACTCACCCTGGCATCATCACCTCCTTATCTCCCCACCCTGGCATCATCACCTCCTTATCCCCACTCCCCCTGGCATCATCACCTCCTTATCCCCACTCCCCTGGCATCATCACCTCCTTATCCTCACTCCCCTGGCATCATCACCTCCTTATCCCTACTCACCCTGGCATCATCACCTCCTTATCTCCCCACCCTGGCATCATCACCTCCTTATCCCCACTCCCCTGGCGTCATCACCTCCTTATCCCCACTCCCCTGGCATCATCACCTCCTTATCGCCACTCCCCTGCCGTCATCACCTCCTTATCTCCACTCCCCCTGGCATCATCACCTCCTTACCCCCACTCCCCCTGGCATCATCACCTCCTTATCCCCACTCCCCCTGGCATCATCACCTCCTTATCCCCACACCCCTGGCGTCATCACCTCCTTATCCTCACTCCCATGGTGTCATCACCTCCTTATCGCCACTCCCCTGGCGTCATCACCTCCTTATCTCCACTCCCCTGGCGTCATCACCTCCTTATCCCCACTCCCCTGGCATCATCACCTCCTTATCCCCACTCCCCCTGGCATCATCACCTCCTTATCCCCACTCCCCCTGGCATCATCACCTCCTTATCCCCACACCCCTGGCGTCATCACCTCCTTATCCTCACTCCCTTGGCGTCATCACCTCCTTATCCCCACTCCCCCTGGCATCATCACCTCCTTATCCCCACTCCCCCTGGCATCATCACCTCCTTATCCTCACTCCCCTGGCGTCATCACCTCCTTATCCCCACTCCCCTGGCATCATCACCTCCTTATCCCCACTCCCCTGGCGTCATCACCTCCTTATCCCCACTCCCCTGGCATCATCACCTCCTTATCCCCACTCCCCCTGGCATCATCACCTCCTTATCTCCACACCCTGGCATCATCACCTCCTTATCCCCACTCCCCTGGCATCATCACCTCCTTATCCCCACTCCCCTGGCGTCATCACCTCCTTATCCCCACTCCCCTGGCGTCATCACCTCCTTATCCCCACTCCCCCTGGCATCATCACCTCCTTATCCCCACACCCCTGGCGTCATCACCTCCTTATCCCCACTCCCCCTGGCATCATCACCTCCTTAACCCCACTCCCCTGGCATCATCACCTCCTTATCCCCACTCCCCTGGCATCATCACCTCCTTATCCCCACTCCCCTGGCATCATCACCTCCTTATCCCCACTCCCCTGGCATCATCACCTCCTTATCTCCACTCCCCCTGGCGTCATCACCTCCTTATCCCCACTCCCCCTGGCATCATCATCTCCTTATCCCCACTCCCCCTGGCATCATCACCTCCTTATCCCCACTCCCCCTGGCATCATCATCTCCTTATCCCCACTCCCCCTGGCATCATCACCTCCTTACCCCCACTTCCCCTGGCATCATCATCTCCTTATCCCCACTCCCCCTGGCATTGCCAGCTATCACCCACATCCTCACTCGTCCTTGTCCCTTTCACCTTTGTCTCTACTCACTTCCTTATCCTTTTGCTTCTTTAAACAAGTAAGACAAACTAGTTTTGCCAATGCTTGTTTTATATGGCAGTATTTGTCTGTTAACGAGAGTAAAACAGGCCAGCATGCTGCCTTACTAGTGGCCTGCCTGTAGTGCAATAGGGTAGCACAGTTGTTTTTGCAGAATGGAAAACCTACTGACTTCATTGCTGACCAAAAATGTCATTTTTAGGTTGAGCCTAGAGTAGCGCGCAAGCGCTGCTTCTGGCGAAGCATTATGTAGGGGATTCCAAAAGCTGACCAGACGCTCGTGCGTCATGGCCTTTTTCGGGCGGTTACCCGCGCGGCCGACATCTGTTTCCCATTATCGTGCCCAGACGCTTGTGCGATAATTGGAAACACATGCCGGGAAAAGGCCATGACGCACGAGCGTCTGGTCAGCTTTCGAAAGCCCAGGCTGCCGCGCTCGCCCCCGCTCCTCTCTTGTTTTGAAGTAGTATCGATTATGTTAGCGCCGTCTAGTTCCATTAGAAATTTCAGCTAAACCCGGTATTTACCAACTTCAGTTTCTTCCATTAACTGTTACTATTTCCATCTTAGGGTCGATCAGCTGGCAACACTGCTGCGTTCGATTGGCCAGCTGTCATCTTCGCGATTCTACAAACGGCTGGCTGTCACCTTTGTAATATTTTGAAAGGATATCTGTCAACGTTACTGTTCTTCCATAGGTCGCTGTGGAAACAGGCACTGCAATTGGTTACCCGGGCTGCATGCAGTACTTCGTGATTGGCTCCTCCCTCCTCCACCGGTGATAATGATGGCGGCTCCCGGGCCTCCGCAGCTACCTCTTCCTCCCCACCTTTCACCGGCACGGGCCCGCCAGGTGCTAGGTGGGACGAGCACTGTGCTCTTCGACTGTGACGGGGTGCTATGGGAGGGTGAGCACGCGCTGCAGGGGGCGCGAGAGGTGGTGAGGGCGCTGCAGGCGCGGGACGGACCTGGCATCGCCATCTTCGTATCAAACAACAGCCGCCGTAGTCGTGCCGAGCTAAGCCAGCGCTTTCGTGAGCTGGGCTTCTGCGGTGTGCGAGGGCCGGAGGTCTACACCTCGGGCCACTGTGCCGCCCGCTACCTGCGTGCTCGGCTGCTCGGGGGCGGCGTAAGCGCAGAGGAGGGGTTGAGGAGAGGCAGCCAGGGCATTGAGGGGATCAAGCAGGGTCCCCCAGATTCCCAAAGACCCAAGGACACTCCTCTGGTGCCACAGGAGGATGGACAGGGGTCCAGGGACACTGATCAGGAGGCACAAGCCCAAGGGTCCTTTACAGTAGAGGGAGAGCAGAGGGCACATTTAACCAGCCAATCGAGCCAGCAAGAGGGGGCGCTGGACAACAAGGTGGTCCACGGGGCCTATGATCTGCAAAGGATGCAGAGTAAAGACGAACAGGACTCTGCAAGGGGTCACGCGCTTTCACATCACAGGTGGTGGCCCACAACAATGCCCTCTGCGGCAGCCTCAACAGCAGCAAAGACCATCCAACTTGCAAGGAGGGGATGGAACAAATGTAGCGCCCATAGACTCTTCTTTCCTTGGAGAGAGTGGCATTGTTGAGCCAGAAGAAGACCTCCATGGAGAGCCTGTGCCAGACGCTCCTCTGGTGTTCATGATTGGAGGTCCTGGGCTACTCCGGGAGCTGCGGAATGCTGGCCTGAGAGTGGTGGGCGAGAAAGACAGCGACGCCACGGTCAGTGCAGTGCTGGTGGGCTACGACGAAGAGTTCACTTTCCGCAAACTGAGCCGCGCCTGTACCTACCTAAGGGACCCCAACTGCCTGCTGGTGTCCACTGACCGTGACCCATGGCACCTGTTGAGTGGAGGACGCTGCACCCCTGGTAAGAATGCTCCTCTGGATGCCTCTGTTGAGGCCACTGTCAGTTTGACAGTTTTAAGTTGAACAAAGTATGGGTTACGGCCGAGATTTATTAAATTTCTACCTAGCCTTAGACAGTTGCATGGGTTTTACACGCTCTTATGATCAGTTTAAATGAAACCAAAAAATGTAAGTTTAACAAAATGATTATTATGAGTATTGTTTCTATGTCCCAAAGATCCGTTGTGGGTACCCTTTTCGTGGATTACGTCCTTGTCAGTAGGGAAGGAAAAGGAAGCAATCAAACTATTGTCATAAGTAAACACTGCTTCCTGTTAAGGATGGTCTGTCAGGTGGAGATGCTTAAATGGCACTCGGAAATACTGCTACCATCTCGTGCATGTTTGGGATGAAATCGGGGAAAGCCATGGGTAGCAGTGCTACACCTGGATTACCCTTTGTACCAATAGCACTGCTTTTGAGGCCTGCAGTCTCCGGGGCAATGAAATCTGACAAAGGGTCAGAAAATAAATGTAGCTTTAAGAGCCCTGTATTATTTAGTTTCCATCGTGTTTCCTTCTTCTTGTGTATCAGCAGCAAATAAGATGCGGTAGAGGGGATAAAATGTGGGCCCAGGGTTCACTCTCTGATGTTAAAGGGTATGGAATATCGCTACTGTTGCAGCTAGCATTTTTAGTAATGAACATGCATAGAATTGCTCTAAAAGGCCCTTTTGCCAGGGCGAAGGTATCCTAGACCGAACTCTCCAGGTTTACTAGCCATCCACAACCTCCGCCTATTTTGTAAGTCCTCCCCTCCGAGTGGTATGTCCACCCAACTTGTATGAGAGGTACTCCTGATATAGTTGCACCACACTTATTCCTGATCACCAAATGTTCTAAAATGTGTCCCCATATAATATATTTGGTTAATGCCCATGCTAGCAGTAAAGCTTCTAGAAAGGGAGAACCTGCAATCAGTCGACACACGAGACATGGAGTGGACACACTCATACCACAGCACTTTGATTCCACACAAAACTCAAAATGATATATTAATCCCGTTGAAATAATACATATCTTTGATCATCATAAAAACTAAAACAATTTCGTTGTCTAATTTGATCAGCCCAGACTGTGATCTATACAACAGCTGCTAATATTTCTATTATCTAATGTGTTATTTTCATATGTGTTATTGGTGGGGGTTAATTTTGCCAAAACGTTTTGCATGCCCATTGGAAGAATCCTACAATTTTGGTTAAATCTGAGTACCTCACCGTATTGGTGTCTGGTTGCGTTTCATTGATATCGTATTTATGCTTTAGCTTGAGAATTCCATTAACTTCATGCCTTGCAGATCGGCATAAAGCAATACATTCTGACAGGAAGAATGCCATCTATCTGCTCAGCTGTTGGCCTGGTATTCATGAAAGACAGCATGAAGAGACACTTATAAGAATCCCAATTTTCTGTATTTTTCCACTTTTAAAAATAAATGCAGACAGAAAACAAACGCAATAGCTCTAGATAAACACTTATAAGGTCCCAAAGGCGAGACCTATTGGCTATGCCAATGCTTGTTTCTAGTGTCCTCGGCCACATATTCCAGACCAGGAGTGCATCTCATTTTTACAGTACCACAAAGCATGTTTTGAAAGCGCTTACTGAAGGTGTGCGCCAAGAACTGAGAGAAGCCAAGAGCCACATCCGAGTGACAGTAAGTTTCTGGGTCCTTCTTTCAAAGGTTTGTTTATTGCATCTCAGCCCCCTTAGCAGACCCTTAGTCTACATATGACGTGGGGACATTGTACAAGAAGGAGATACATGTTTATATAATGCAAGATAGCCAGAAGCAACATAGAGCTGTACAAAGATGGAAAGAAGGGAGGAGGTAAAGTGGAAAGAAGGGAGGAGGTAAAGTGAAATTGTAAGGCATGGGGGATGTAAAGCCGGCCAATGGGCATTGCAGCTGGGGCCAACACCTAGAGGGCTACATGTGTATGGGTTGCTGAAGAGTTCAGTTCCTTCCTAAGAGAAGGAGGGAGAGAGCTTGCTGGATTTGGGTGAGGATGGAGTTCCAAAATCCTAGCAGCATAGCAAGAGAAGGCTTGGTGTCTTATTTTCTTTCTCAAGCCTGATGAGGTTGCTGCCGTGAGTGTTGGGTAGCCCACCTGGGACCTTGGGCTTGTTTGGCCACTACATTGTTTGCATGCAAGTCATGCTCTTCCACTGAGCGCCCCTAATTGACCTGTAGTCACATTCACCAGGGAGTTATCTTTGTCGCTGCGCGTTGCGTGATATGGTTCTTGTTATTTGAAATTTCATAGCACAGAAACCTGCACAAGTCTGTAATTTGGACAGTTTTTTGGGGTATTCATCGGCCCTAAAAGTAACACATGAAAAGGCAGTCTCAAGTCTATGTAACCGGTTCCTTCAGTTTTTCTTCTTTAAATCATATCAACCCTTTAGAAGGAATTGTGGTCGGGAAGTGTTAGAATGTAGGAAATAATATCCTGTAGAAAAGTTGTGTACAGCCTCTTCAGTGGCCAGCCTGTCTGAGATCCAACATCATCTCCGAGCCATAGGTTGCCTGGGGCTAACATTAGAAGCCACAGATGAAACATAGGATAAGGTGATAAATCCCAAAATGCCTGAATTACCCAGTCTGGTAAAAGAGGATGTGAAGCAGGCACAGTTGTATGACTCCAGAATAGCGGAGGCATTGAACACCAAGAAACCTGAGCATCTAGGAACTACCAAACCCTTAATTTAGTGGGACAATTTCCTTTGCCCTAGCAGAGACGAGAGGCAGGCTTCCACTGCAAAAATGTACTTGATGCAACGCTTGCAAAACGACCTCAAGGTAACTTAAAAATGAGACATTTCGAAATTACTGTCACAGTGGAGCTTGAATGTACTGTTTATGACCATAGAAATGGACAGAAAAGGGATCCAGAATATTTTGGGCATCATTGATCTTTTACCCAGATAACACTCAACCCTTTCCAACCAAAGACTTGAAAGCATCCATCATAGCAAAAAATTTGTGGGAAAAGTATTTTGTCCATTATGGGTTGCCGGCTATGAATCACTAAGATCATGTAGCTGATTTCAAATCCAAACTCATAAGACCACTGTTGAAACTTATGGAAGAAAATTCAATGCCTTCACACCCTTTTGAAGTCTAAATCTATGGAAGAAAAAATATAAAGAGATATGATGAGATAATGATCAGTGCATTGCTAACTCCTCCCACAATTTACCCTGTATTAGATTTCTAGTTCATAAACAGCTATGGGAAAGACAGAAATCGAAACTCCAGACAATAGGAGTTTCAGCCCACTACAATAACTATAACTCGCACCTTTACAATGTACTGCTTATACCCTTTCAAATTACATCACTTATAGTATGTGAAATCATAGCTTTCATCACAACACTTATAGCATCCCATATGAGATCATTTGTGAAAACACTGTGCATTGTAAAGGTGCAAGTTATAGTTATTGTAGTGTGGCTAGAGAGCTGACAACATTGTGTTCAGAGGTGCACAAGTTTTAGTAATTTGAAGGTGGTGCATAAATTATACATTTAAGGTATAACTATAACTCTAGAATTTCTAATGTTTGTGTAGTTTGTTTGTTTTCTATAGAAAGAATAAATAAAGTTTTCCTAACTATTTTTTTTTTAATTAAGTTGTTTATTATTTTCAAATGTACACATCAGAGATAAAAAGAAAACAGAAAAACAACTTGTCAGGGGCATAGTTGCAGTTAAAAAGGGAGAGACGAGAAACGCCTCAATAGGCAGTATAACTAAGGAATAAGCTAGTGCAGTAGCAGGCTAAGAGTCATGGAAGCATAGGTGGTGCAACTAGTGGTATACAAAAGCATACTTGAGCAAATGTCAGAGTAGCTTGTAATACAAAAGACCATATGCGACTAACAAGCATGCCAAGTAAGCACACCAATAATCAATTAGCATGACTAAGAACCAGCATTGGTGTCCATGGACAGCAGATAGTTTCACTGAGGGGCCCATATATCCTTAGACCGCAGTGCAGGGGGATGCAGTGCCAAGTAGATCTTACTAGAAGAGTCCCAATAGATCATATCTTGCAGCCAGTCTGCATCCTTCGGAGGGAATCTACCTCCCAGTGCATCACAATTTGTCGTTTAGCGAGCAAAAACTCCATATGCATGAACTTTCGAATGCCAGGTGGTAAATCTTTGACATGGCCCAGGAGAGCCAGGAGAGGGTCTAGGAGGAGAGGGGTCTCCGTCATGGCAGCTATAAGCGTCGACACCTTCGTTCAGTATACTTGGATCGTTGGGCATTTCGAGATGTGGTATATAAAGTCTACGTGTTCAGCTTGGCATTTGGGACAGCAGTGTGACTGGGTAGGGTCAATTCTGGCTAATCTCTTCGGGTTAGCATATGCTTGGTGCAGAAACTTGTAGTGTAGCAGTTTGTGGCGATGATTAGGGGAAACGAGTTTCGTTTGATTACAGCAGTATTACAGCAGTATTGCCTCAGGTTGGTTTTCCTAACTATAAGTTTTAACCTTTATTTCTTTAATTGTATTTCAATGGTTTTGTATTTTTTAATAAAAAAGGGTTTCATATTGTATAGTGTAGTATTGTGGAGTGGTATTTAGTGGAGTGTTATAGAGTACAGTGGAGGACAGTGTAGTGTCATACATTGGAGTGTCGTGGAGTAAAGTGGAGTTGGGTACGCTAGTTGTGTACACGCCGGTGAGCCACAACGATACTAATATGTCCTGATGTGACTGTAGAAGTTTGGATGTAACTCTGAAAAAACTTAATAAAGTTTGTGTAAAAAAAAAAAAAGTGGAGTTGGGTAGAGTGGAATAGCGTAGCATAGAGTGGAGTGGCATAGAGTCAAGTGGCGTAAAGTGGAATAACGTAGAGTAGAGTGGCATACAGATGAGTGGCGTGGAGTGGCTTAGAGCGGAAGTGAATGGAGTGGCATTGAGTGAAATATTGTAGAGTCAAGTGGCGTGGAATGAAAGTTGCGTACAGTGGAGTGGCTTATAGTAGAGTGGCGTAAAGTGGAGTGGCATAGAGTATTAAAGAGTGGAGTGGCGTTGACTGGTGTAGAGTTAAGTGGCATAGAATGGAATGTGTAGAGTGGAGTGGGGCATACAGTGGAGTAGTGTACAGTGGAGTAGCATAGAGCAAAGTGGTTTACAGAAGAGTGGCATAGAGTGGAATACAGTACAGTGGAATGGAGTAGTGTAGACTGGAATAGCCTAGAGCAGAGTGGCATTGAGTCCACTGGTGTAGACTGGAATAGCGGGTAGTGGCATACAGTTGAGTGGCGTACAGTAGAGTGCAATAGTGTAGAGTGAAGTGGAGTAGGGTGGAGTGTCGAATATCCTACAGTGGAGTGGTGTAGAGTAAAGTGGTGTAAAGTGGAATAGTATAGAGTGGGGTGGCGTAGAGTGGAATAGCGTAGAGTGGCTTACAGTCAAGTGGATACAGTACAATAGTGTACAATGGAGTGGCGTATAGTACAGTGGTGTAGAGTGGAGTGCCTTAGAGTGGAATAGTGTAGATTCGAGTGGCGTAAAGTGGAGTGGCATAGAGTTGGAATACCATAGAATGAAGTGGTGTAGATTGCCGTACAGTAGAGTGGCATAGAGTGGAATAGCGTGGAGTGGTGTACAGTGTAATATACAGTGTAGTGGCGTACAGTGTAGTGGCATAGTGTGGAGTGGCGTAGAATGGAATAGAATGGAATGGCCTGGAGCAGAATGGCATAGAGTGAAGTGGTGTAGAGTGGCGTACAGTCGAGTGGCGTAGAGTGGAATAGCATAGAGTGTAGTGGCGTACAGTGTCATAGAGTCAATTGGCATACAGTGGAGTTGTGTAGAGTGCAGCGGCGTACAGTGGAGTGGCATAGAGTCGAATAGTGTAGAGTGGAGTGGTGTAGAGTGTAATGGCGTAGAGTGGAGTGGTGTATTGTGTCGTACAGTCAAGTGTCGTTGAGTGGAATAGCATAGAGTGCAGTGGCGCAGAGTGGAGTGTCATATAGTGAAATAACTCAGAGTGGCATAGTGTGGCGTGTCGTAGAGTGAAATAGCGTGGAGTGCCGTAGAGTGGTGTGCCATAGAGTGGAGTGTCACATAGTGGAGTGGCGTACAGTGGAGTGCCGACTGGAGTGGCATAGAGTAAAATTGCATACAGTGTTGTGGCGTAGAGTGGAGTACCATAGAGTGTAATATCGTAGCATGGAGTGGCGCAGAGTATAGTAGAGTGGCAAGGAGTGGAGTGGTATAGAGTGGAGTGTCGTGGAGTGGCATAGAGTGGAGTGAAGTGGTGTAGAGTGGAATAGCGTAGAGTGGAATACAGTTGAGGGGATACAATGGAATAGTGTAGAGTGGAGTAGCATACAGCACAGTGGCGTGGAGTGCAGTGGCGTGGAGTGCATTGGCATAGAGTGTAGTGGTGTGCAGTGGCATAGAGTGGAGTGGCATAGAGTTGCAATGCCATTGAGTGAAGTGGTGTAGAGTGGCATAGAGTGGAATAGTATAAAGTGGAGTGGCGTACAGTAGAGTGGCATAAAGTGTAGTGGCATAGAGTGTAATATACAGTGTAGTGGCATACAGTGTAGTGGCATAGAATGGAGTGGCGTACAGTGTAGTGGCATATAGTGTAGTGGCATAGAGCGGAGGGGTGTACAGTGCAGTGGCATACAGTGGAATTGTATGGAGTGGCCTGGAGAGGAAAGGCATAGAGTGGAGTGGAATAGACCTGGAATTCCATAGAATGAAGTGGCGTAGAATGGTGTACAGTTGAGTGAAATAGAGTGGAATAGCGCAGAGTATAGTGGCTTTGAGTGGAGTGGTATGGAGTGGCATAGATTGAAGAGGTGTAGAGTGGAGTGGCGCAGAGTGAAATATCCTAGAATGGAGTGGTGTAGAGTTAAGTGACGTAAAGTAGATAAGGATAGAGTGGGGTGGCGTAGAGTGGAATAATGTAGTGTGGAGTGGCATATAGGCGAATGGATACAGTGGAATAGTGTAAAATGGAGGGGCGTACAGTGGAGTGGCTTACAGCACAGTGGTGTAGAGTGGAGTGGCTTAGATTGGAATAGCGTAGAGTCAAGTAGCATAGAGTAGAGTAACGTAGAGTGGGGTGGCTTAGAGTGGAGTGGCATAGAGTTGGAATACCATAGAGTGAAGTGGTGTGGAATAGCGTAGAGTGTAGCGGCATACATTGAAGTAGAGTCGAGTGGCCTACAGTTGAGATGCGTAGAGTGCAGCGGCGTACAGTGGAGTGGCATAGAGTCGAATAGCATAGAGAGGAGTGCCATAGAGTGGAGTGGTGTAGAGTGGCATAGAGTCAAGAGTTGTAGAGTGGAATAGTGTAGCGTGCAGTGGTGCAGAGTGGAGTGACGTACAGTTGAATAGCATTGAGTGGCATAGGATGGAGTGGAATAGCATGACGTGGAGTGTCGTAGAGTGGAGTGTTCTACAATGGATTAGCATACAGTGGAGTGGAGTGCCGTACACTGGAGTGGTGTAGAGTGTCGTAGAGTAAAGTGTCATGGTGTACAGTATATTGCCGTAGAGTGTAATATCGTACCGTGAAGAGGCATAGGGTGTAGTGGAGTGGTACAGAGTGGAGTGGAGTGGAGCACCATAGAGTGGAGTGCTGTATAGTGGAGTGGCGTAGAGTGGAATAGCATGATGTGGAGTGCCGTATAGTGGAGTGCCGTATAGTGGAGTGCCGTATAGTGGAGTGCCGTATAGTGGAGTGCCGTATAGTGGATTGCCGTATAATGGAGTGCCGTATAATGGAGTGCCGTATAATGGAGTGCCGTATAATGGAGTGCCGTACAGTGGAGAGGCATACACTGGATTGGCATACAGTGGAGTAGGGTACAGTGAATTAGCATACAGTGGGAGTGGAGAGCGGTACCCTGGGGTGGCATGGAAGGGTGTAGACTAGAATAGCATACAGTGTCGTGGAGTATAGTGACGTGGCGCACAATGGAATGCCATAGAGTGTAATATCGTAGCATGGAGTGGCATAGAGTGAAATAGCATAAAGTGGAGTGGTATCGAGTGGAATATCATGGAGTGGGGTAGAGTGGAATAGCGTAGAGAAGAGTGGGGTGGAGTGGAATTGTCTCGAGTGGCATAGAGTGGAATAGCATAGAGTGGAGTGGTATCAATCAATCAGCATTTATATAGCGGAGTACTGTCTCCCCTGAGTGTATCTGGGCGCTGAGGGTGCCATTGAAAAGCCTGGTCTTGAGCCTCTTTCTGAAGTCCACCAGGGAGGTGCTGTTTGGACGTGGAGGGCAGGTTGTTCCAGGTGTTGGCAGCGATGTAGGAGAAGAAGCAGCCCCTGCTGTGGCTGCGACGGATGCGGGGGGTGCAAGAGCGAGTGAGGTGGAGCACTAGTGTCTTGTGGGCAGATGGAAGTTCAGTCAATGGTTGATGTAGGAAGGTCCTTGATCATGTAGGGCTTTGTAGGCATGCATGAGGATCTTAAACTGGCATCTCTTCTGGATGGGAAGCCACTGGTGGTTTCTGAGGTGGGGGGTGATGTGGGTCCATTTGGAGAGATCCAGGATGAGTCTGGCTGCAGTGTTCTGCATGGTCTGGAGTCTTCTGAGGAGCTGGGTGGAAATTCTGACATACACAGCGTTGCCGTAGTTGAGGCGGCTGGTGACGAGGGCTTGCGTAACGGTCTTTCTGGTGTTGACTGGGATCCATCTGAAAATTCTGTGGAGCATGCAAAGGGTGTGGAAGCAGGAGGAGGCTACTGCATTGACTTGTCGTTTCATGGTCAGTTGGCTGTTGAGGATGATGCCAAGGTTGCGTGCATGGTCTGTTGGTGAGTGTGTTGGTCCGAGTTCTTCTGGCCAACAGCAGTGATCCCATATGGAGGTGTTCTTCCTGAAGATCAGAACTTCTGTTTTGTGGGAGTTGAGTTTGAGGCAGTTGCCTCTCATCCATTTGGCTACGTTGGTCATGTCGTTGCATAAGTTGGTTTTGGCATTAGAGGGGTCCTCTGTGAGCGAGAGGATTAGTTGAGTGCCATTGGCATAGGAGATTATGTTGAGTCCAAGGAATTTGACGATGTCTGCGAGGGGGGTCATGTAGATGTTAAACAGGGTCGGGCTGAGGGATGATCCTTGGGGTACACCACATTTGATATCCTTGGCTATGGAGGTGAAGGGAGGCAGTTGGATGCTGTGTGTGTGTTCTGTAAGGAAAGAGGCAATCAACTTCATGATGTTTTGCTGTATGCTGATGTTGTAGAGTCTGTAGATGAGGGTGTGGTGGGAGACAGCATCGAATGCAGCAGAGAGGTTAAAGAGGATCAGGACCACAGTTTCTTCGCGGTCGAGGAGAATTCTGATGTGATCTGTGGCAGCAATTTGCGCAGTCTCAGTGCTGTGGATTGCTTGGAATCCTGATTGTGCGGTGTCGAGAAAGTGGTTTTGTTCCAGGTATTCGGTGAGCTGTTGGTTGACGGCTTTCTCGAGTACCTTGGCTGGGTAGAAGAGCAGGGAGATCGGTTGGTAATTTTTTAGGTCACTGGGGTCAGCAGAGGGTTTCTTTAGTAGCGGTCTGACCAGGAAGGTAGCTGTGGAAATGGATTTGTTGAGGATGCTGGTGAGTTCTGTTCTGATTGGGTTGGTTCCGAGGTTGAAGAAATGGTGGTGGGAGGGGTCGGTAGGCACCCCGGAGGGAATGGACAACATGATGGTGTGGTGGTCTGAGTGGTGAGCAGAGAGCGGATGGTGAGCGTTCGGCTGGTGTTTCATTGGTTGGTTGAGGCTGAGAGTGGTGGGTTGGGGGTCAAAGTTGTTGTAGATGGTTGCAATCTTGCTGTGGAAGTAGTCCGAGAGGGTGTTGCAGAGTTCTTAGGAGGGGTAGATTGTGTTCTTTGTGGCTGTTGGGTTGGAAAATTCCTTGACTATTTTGAAGAGTTCCTTCATGTGGTTGGCCGTGGTATCAATGCAGGCAGTGATGCCTGCTCTCTTGGCTTCCTTGATGTGCAAGTGGTAGTTGGTGAGAGCTGCTTTGTGAGCACTGGTAGCAGTTGCGTTTGTTGGTTCTGAGCTCGGGGTGTACCAGCTGGCTTGTTTTGAGGTTTTGTTGGCTTATGTTTGTTTCAGCGGGACAACTCTGTTGGCGCATTTGGTGATCCAGGTGGAAAGGTTTTTGAGGCCTGGTCAATGTCTGCTGACATTTCGGGTAGTGTGGTGCTGACGGCCTGTGTCCACTGAGTCTCGGTTACCTTGCCCCAGCTATGGTAGGAGGAGCTGAAGTGAAGAGGTGAAGTAAACAATGGTGTTTGTCGGTCCATATGAGTTCTGTGACGTGGGTAAATTTGATTCTGTCGCTGGAGGCAAAAATGGAGTTGATTGTGTGTCCAGCTTTGTGCATGGGTCCGGTGACCAGTTGGGTGAGGCCAATGTTGTTCATGTTCTCCGGGAAGGTGATGGAGCTGGAGTCGTTGGGGTCATTGATGTGGAAATTGAGATCGCTGAATAGAACATAGTGGTGGGAGTTAATGGCTAGTGTGGCGATGAGGTTGGAGAAGGTGTTGTAGAAAGCTCATCAGGCTCGGGAGGGTCGGTACGGGAGGGTGCCTCTTATTGTGTTCTTAGCGTTGGTCTGTAGTCGTAAGTTGAGGTGTTCCATGAGAGGCATTTGGTCAACATTGGTGACGGTGCAATCAATGATTTCCTTGAAGATGATGGCAATGCCCCCGCCGTGATTGTTTGTGCAGTCTTGGTGTATCATCTTGTAGCCGTCTGGAGTGGCTGTGGCTATGTCAGGGTTTGAGGAGGGGTTTAGCCATGTTTCGGTGATGAAGGCAACGTCCGGGTAGAGTGCGGTGATGGTGTCCCAGATTTACGTGGTATTTTTGCTGAGGGAGCAGGCATTTAGCAGGATGCATTGGAGCAGTTTTGGGTTGTTTGTAGCCTTCTGAGCAGCGGTGGTGCAGTATCAGGTGCAGTCTGGCAGCCCTGTGTAGCAGGAGAAGCAGCAGTGGTGGCATGTGAAAGGGCATTTGGTCTATCGCGGGGAGGAAGTGCAGCAGCTGTTGTTCCGGTATCTGGGGTCCAGGGCCAGGAGCTCCTTAGCAGTGTAGCGGCGGATGACAGGAGGGCTAGGGGCCCTTGCGCTGGGCGTGGTCCAGGCATGGACGGGCGCAAACGGGCACAGATAGACTTGCCTTTGGCATGCCTATGGCATGCCCGCGGCGCATCCGCTGTGCAGCCATGCAGCGGCCTCCATAAGTAGTCCTGGAAGGTGGGAGGGGCTGACAGGGAGGCGGGAGGGCAGGGGGCAGTAAACCAGCTTGAGAGGGGAAAACAGCGGGCAGCGAAGGAAAGCAAATGTCAGGTGACCAGAAATAAAACTATGTCTACCAGATACAATTAAGCCACAATATTCTACTAAATTAAGCTACAATATTCTATCAAATACTATCAAGCCACAAGAATTGACACAATTAAGCCAATGGATTTGAAAATACCCCTTAGGCAAAATTTAAAAATGTGACCACGTGACCAGAGATAAAACTATATCTACCAGATACAATAAAGGCACAAGATTCTACCAAATGAAGCCACAAGATTCTACCAAATGAAACTAAGCCACAAGATTTGACACAATTTAGCCAATGGATTTTAGTCAAATTTTAAAAATGCCAGAACTACCAACGGTCAGCAATCCAGTGGGGCAAGAGGTCTCCCGAACAGTGGACTGAATCTGAGGCAATGATGAGTGAGAGCATGGTCCCAGTCTTGTGGAGCTAGGCAGTAGCGGCGGGGTGCGGCGCACACAACCAGTGGTCAAAGGAATACAGTAGAGTGGCGTAGAGTCTAATAGCATAGAGAAGATTGGCGTAGAGAGGAGTGGCACAGAGTGGAGTGCCGTAGAGTGGAGTGGTGTGTTGTAGTAGTGTGTAGTTTAAAGAGACATAGCGTAAAAGTCTGAATGGATGTAAATTAAATTTGGCAGGAACATAGATTAAGGAGCGGAAAGTGTGTTTTTGGGTATTAGCTGTAAACTGGTTAAGTAGTGTTAAGGTTATAAGTGACAAAAACACTTGGTTACATATTGTGCCATGGTAAATGCCAATCACAAGGTAGTATATAATTGGTTAATGGCTTCCTTTACAAAGTTAAAGGCAGCCATGTAGTTTTCACCCTACTTTGGCTGTGTTCTGGGTTAGGGGCTTAGATATAGGTAAGCAGTTGGTGTTATTGTTGTTCCTCACCTATTTCCACTTTATTATAGTGATAATAGGTAGGAAAATGTATTAATAATTTACTGTATACTTTTTAAAAAGTTTGCAGACTACCGCACTTGTACCTACAAACTACTGTGGTAGTTAACGGAAAAATAAAAAAGAAATAACTAAAAAAATACATTGTTTTTGTGAAACATCGGTGCCTATTAGCAAGACCCACGTTAAAATTATCGCCGTTTTAGCGGCAGGAAACTGCCGCTAAAACGGCGATAATGGGCTTGCTAATATGCGTTATGGAATTCCAATAGAAGCCCAGGTTAGAGGTCCTGCACATCTAACCTGGGCTTCTATTGTAATTCTATAACGCATATTAGCAAGCCCATTATCGCCGTTTTAGCGGCAGTTTCCTGCCGCTAAAACGGCGATAATTTTAACGTGGGTCTTGCTAATATGCCCCATAGTTTTGTACAATATATTTATTTTTTTACAAATTCTTTTTTTCTTAATATTTTTCTAAGTAGCATGGTACTTCTAAGTAGTACTGCGGTACTCTGTTAATTGTTTAAAAAAAAGTAAATATGTTATAAATTGAAAAAACTGTAGTGACTATATTTGTGAAATATAGTGTAGTACAGTATATTTTTTAGATTTGTTTACATGTAAACATTTGTTTTTAGTACAGCATTACTTCCTAGGTGGTACTGAGTTCCTCTATTACCTTTTTGTAAAATATATAGAAACTTATAAATAATTTTCCCTACCTATTACCACTTTAATAAAGTGGCAATAGGTAGGGAAAGATATAAAACCTACCACTTACCTTTATCTAAGGCCCTAACCCAGAACACAGCCAAAGTGGGGGGAAAACAACATGGTTGCCAATTACTTTTACAAATGCAGCCATTACCCATTTCCCAATCATATACTGCCTTGTCATCTGCATGTACCGCTTCATGTACCGTGAAATACTGCAGTATTTTCCTGAAATTTCACTGTATTTCATGGCCCGAGGTATGACCAAGTTTAAATTCCCTACAACTTTAAAAAACACTTACTCACCTGTAATACCAAAAAGAATTGTCTACACAAACTATAATATTGCAAATTTCATGAATATCTATATTACAGTTCGGCGATACGCCCGAGTACAAAGTCTATGGAAAATACATTGGTGGAAAAACACGTTTTGGGACCCCTTTTTCTTTCACCTCCTTGGCCAATCACTTCGAAACTTTGCACCATCCACCAATGTAGAAAAAGCAATAGGTCTGCAAAGTTTTGTGGAGATTCATCAAACGGGTACAAAGTTATAAACTGTCAAAAATCAGAGGAATTCCTATCTCAGGGGAAAAAGATAAATTATATATATATATATATATATATATATATGGATTTGCTGTGTTTGTTCTTCAGTCCATACCGTCAAACAATCCCAGAAGATCACAGACAAGGCAGCACTTTTCCTCAGCAAAGAGTTTCAGGCAAGTTTAAGTTGTTTTGGCATTTATCATTTTTATTTTTTCAGATATTTTTTCTTCATTCAGTTTCAAAAGTGCAAGATATCAGGTGCATCAGGAAACAAACAGAACGACCTACGCGTTTCGGCCAAAGGCCTTCGTCTGGGTCATGTGATAAAAGGTGCAGGGTGTTTAAAAAGAGGTTGGTTGACCCGCCCTCCCTTACAAAAAAAGTCCCAACTTGCTTTCAGCTTTTAAAGGGAACCATAGTTTAAGGCATATAACAGCTTGCATATAGTGACAAAAATATTTTGCTGAGCTCAACAGTTCATGAGATAATACATGGTCAATGATCTTATATATATATATATATACACACATTTAATAATAATTTACTATATATTTACACTACCTACTGCCTAAATCTTTGTCGCCGTTTGACGAATCTTCACAAAATCTTCCCACAAATGTGTGCCGTGATTCTTGTTGCGCATGGAAAGTTTCGGGGTGATCTGTCAAGCAGGGGCAGAGAAAAAGAGCGGTCACAAAATGGGCATTTTCCATGTAAATTCCCATAGAGGCTTTAGACGTGGCTACAGCCCAAACTGCTGAACGGAATGACACCAGATTTGGCAGAAAGGTAGCTGTTGGTCCAGAAAGCCCCCTTTTTGTAAATTGGTGTAAATCCGCTCAGTAGTGTAGTAGTGCGGATCCTCCGAGGATAAGACAGTCCCCATGCTCAAATCTCATTGGCTGCCAACACTTCAAACCAGGAAGTGTTGGCGGCCATTTTGGGACTAGGCTTAAGCCGAGTCCTAGAAAAAACATTTAAGAAAAAGAAAAGGGGGCAGCGTAGAAATACCCTGACCCTCTAGTCCTTTGGAGGGGGGGTCCCACAGGGACCCCGCAGGCCAAAAAAGCATTTCTATGTAAATACATTTTCTACGGGAGTCGTGTGGGATCCGTGGTTCCCGCTGAAAATGAGTTTAAAAATTGAAGTGTGGACTCCTGCACTTCGTTAGTGATCGGCCCCTGGGTGGGCGAGGTCCTGTGGGCATGTTGCTAATAAAGGAGGGGAGGCACACGGGCCCCACCTCCTCAGGCTTGTTAATGCCCGGGGACCACCACCTCCCCGAGGCTTATTCATTCTTAAACAGGGGAGGGGGCTCTCAGACCCCCCCATGCCCAGTAGACCACCACCTCCCTGGGGCCACATGGCAAAAAAGAAATCGGGGGGCCCCATGAACCACTAATGTATGGAGGGCCTCTCTGACCCCCCCGCCCCAGGAACCACCACCTCCCTTGGGCCATAATAAATATATATTGGGGGCCTCAGGGACCCCCTCCAAACCCCAAGGACCACCACTTCCCCGAGGCCAACTTATTAAAAATTAATTAGGAGAGGGCCCACTGCCCTCCCCCCTCTCCCAGGCCATTCTCGGCCCAGGGGACCGCCACCTCCCCGGGGCAGGCCCTAGACACAAGAAAGGAGGGGAGCAGCGTGGCCCCCCTCTTGGAGCCATAGATGGCCCTGGGGTCCGCCACTCCCGAGGGCCGGCTCCTGCTATGTTCTGGGGTGGCCACCCCTGGAATAAAGCTGTTTGCTGTGGCTTGGTGGGAGCTTTACCGCACTCGCCAAGCCACATCAAACTCTCCGTTTCAAGGAAACGAGAGCATTAAAAATGCTCTCGCTTGCTGGAAGCGGAGCAGAATTGCTTTTAGACAGAGGGAGCTGCGTGTTTAGTAGCTTCGTATGTCTAAAACCAATGCCGGCTCCCGTAGGAGGCGGGGAGCCGGCATGGACCGCGGGGGCCTTTAGGCATAGATAAAGGTTACAGGGATGTTATAGTTAGGTTCATTTTACACACACAAAACCATAAAAATGTAGTTGTTATAATTATAACTTGTGCCTTAAGGTAACTATAACCTGGCCCCCGCCATGCACAGCTGTCTTATCAATAATTTTACAGCAAACGTTGCAGTGATATTATTAATGATCTCATAGAAGATGTCATGAGTGATGTAATATGTGGGGTGATTAGCAGTTCATGGTGAGGGTGTGAGTTATAGTTACCTTAGGGCACGATTTATAGTTACTTGAGATAACTCTAACTGCTGAATTTCTAGGGTTTTCTGTGTGTAAAATCTGAACCTAACGATATGAACTGCATCACTCCGGTGGCTTTCCAATCTGGTATATTATAACTATTGTCGCAAGCCGTTGGTCTTCCAGAGGCACGTGTTTCTCCTGCGCTTCCCTCCACATTTTGGAGAAGTGTGGCTCAATGGTTAGAGCGGCAGACCCTGATGCAGAGATCTGGCCCGGGACCAGGGTTCAATTCCCGCCTCGGCGGGTCTTGGGCTCAATTTCCTCGGACCTGATAATTCTCGCCTCGGTGCCTATTCTAATCATGGGTCCCACTCTGCAACTCTGGGCAATAGCTTGCTTAATCTCCACAACGGCCCCAACAGCGCTGGGATGCCTGGCTTCACCCTGGGGGTGCCCAGGAGTGGACATTTCACAGGGAAAAGCCAGGAAGGGTTCCACAGCGGTATGCGTACAGCGCCAGGACACCCCTTTGGGGGTATAAGTGCGCTTTACAAGTACAAATTTCATTTCATTTCATTTCATTCATTTCACATTTTAAGCATCTGATGGGCTAATATGGAGGCATTTATAGAGTTCAATGGGGAGACCGTTGGGTCCCATAGCCTTGCCAGAGCTCAGTGCTCGCATCGCCTGTTCCACTTCATGCGGCTCAATTTGCACTTCCAAGAAAGTGTGGTGTTCTTCTGTAAGAGTGGGGAGTTTAATATCCCCTAGAAGGTCTCAAATATCTGTGGGTGACCAATGTGTTTTGGGGGAGTAAAGCTGCGCGTACTGTTGCGCAAACATTTCCGCTATGCCTTCGGGGTCAAAAATGGGCTTGCCCAAATCAGTGGGGTTGTGCGATATCCATCCCCTTGCTCGGTCTCTCTTTTCGAGCCATGCGAATAGTTTCCCCGATTTGTTGCCCACCTCATATAGACATCATTGAGATAAGGTATAGGAGATTCCAGCCCTGTCCGCCAATAGGTCTCTATACTCTTTTTGTTAGAGGCGGAGGGTGTTCAGACTGTCCTCATCTTTCACATAGCATCCCGCCCTCTCTAAGGTTCCCAATTCCCTCTCCAATGTGAGAAGTTGTTTTTGCTTATCTCGTATTCGCCCCACTATTGATGAGTATGCTCGGCCCCAGATGACCGCCTTATAAGCCTCCCAGAGCCTTAAGTAGGAGGCAACTGATCCCTCACTGAGTTTGAAGTAGGAAGTCATGGCTTGAATCAAGTCCCTAGTGAGTTTGGCATCCTGAGGATGCCAAGAGTTAATAAGTCGTGGGCCGCGGGTTGTGTTGGCACATCCCCATATCTCTAGCTACACCGGGGAGTGGTCTGAGATTCCCCTGGCCAGGTGTTATACCTCGGCCACTCGAGCCAGGTGAATGGACTAAGTAAAGATGTAATCTAATCTGGAAAGACTGTGGTGGACCCCAGAGAGGAAGGTGTACTGGTGTTCTGTTGGATTTCGTGATCGCCAGGTGTCGGCGAGGCTGAGGGCAGTGACAAAGTTGGATAATGTGGGGTCCCGTGGGTCATTTGGGCTTGGGAGTATTTGTCTAGGTCACATGAGAGTAGTACATTAAAATCGCCTCCCAGGATTAAAACTCCTTCTGGTATTTGGAGCAACATCTGGCTCAGCCTCGGGAGCGTAAGGCAATGAAGCTGTGGTGGAAAATAAACAGAGGCTAGGTTAATTGGGATTCCTTCCCAAGTGCCAGTCTGTGCCACGTAGTTGCTCTGAGGGTCCACCCAGGCCTTGTGTGGAATATAGGGAGTTGAGTTCTTGACAAGTATACCCACCCCCTTCTTTGCCCCCTGCCATGGCGGCAAGGTTTATTTCTGGGTCCACTCTGTCGTCTGTATGAGCCCGGAACCACTCCGCCACGCCAGCACCACTGCCTGCTGGGCCAGGGACCCTGGGAGTGAGAAGGGTAGGCGTGGGACCCCGTGTCCCCACCTATGGGTCCCTGACCTGCGGCCTGTCGATGCAGCAGGCCAGCGAGTGGACCCCAGGCTACACTCACAATTGATAAGTCTTTGATGAGCCCGGGGTGTCAAAAGGTAAAGGGTGGAGCCACCTCATCGTGTAGCGCTGGCCCACTTCTATTGTGGATGCAGGTACAACTCGGGGGAAGTAGAAGGGAAAAGAAGGGGGGACAGCCACAAATAATGTCCTCTTCGAGTCCCCCAATCCACACCCACCTGGTCTGCAGCTTGAATCTTCTTTAGTACTTGTCTCCCAGGATCGGTAGTCCCTTTCAGCCTCATCCCCCAGTCCTGCCCCCCACTCTCGCTGCAGGTCGGTCAGTCAGGCCGAGAGACAGGGCAGATATGTTCACTCCTCAGCAGGCCTGTACGGCTTCTCGCGGCGCCCGATGAGCGGCACGCCTGCCTGGCTGATCATGCGTCCCGCAGGTCTGTTGGCCGACGCCTGTGGTGCCGCACAGTGGTCTGGCCAGATGTGTGGGTGGATTCCAGGGCCCGGTGCTCTCGCTCCCTCTCAAAGAATGGCGGTCCGCAGCGCCGTCGGCACTCACCCTGGAGTGAGGATGCAACCAGGGCCATCCGCCAAGTTCTGGCACCGTGGCGGCGTCAAGCCACTCCCGGGCAACCCTTACGTCGAGGCAGCCGTACCTTGAACATCGGGCTCTGTGCAGTTGCGGCTCACCCCAACGCTTCCCACTACCTCATTGAATGCAGTTGGGGGACCGGGGGGTGGAATCGAATTCTCCCACCAATGTGGTACAGATATCGGTAGGATTACGGGGCTAGAGCGGCACGGGCTCCGGAGCCCTTTCAGTGTGCATCTGCCATGTTTGGTCGCTGGCCACGCCCCCCGTCTAAGGCTTTTTAAATACTATTTTCTTACTATAAAGTCCCTGTAACCTTTATTGTTTTAATAAATATATATATATGTATATATATATGCAGAAACGCAGGTTTGCCCTCTAGAAGAAGACGCACTCAGCAGCAGATTCCATCATTTATTCAACTCCAATGAACTGCTCATGGCCAAAAACAGAATCAGGCCAAACGCATTTCGGGCTTCCTCGCCCTTGATCACTGGCCAAACAATGTCCGCAAGCAGAGAGACTTCACCATACTCCAATCCTTGCGTTTAAATAAACATGTCCGCCCCCAAGTGGGCTCAGGTGAGTATCGAGTGCATGCTGGTAAGTGAAGTCCAACAATAATATCCAAGTGGATTTGCTGCCAAACATGTAAAAATGTCACATATCATTACCCCAGTGGGTTTGTTTAAGTTCCATCCAGCCAGCTCACTGCAGAATTTTGAACCTCTCTGCCGCTTCCGCTCGTGGCTTAATCCATGCCACGGCAGACCCGCTCAGTTCTCGCAGCAGTGCAGTCTTCACGGCTGGACCGGCCGTTTAAATGCAGAAACACTGGTTTGCCCTCTAGAAGAAGACGCACTCAGCAGCAGATTCCATCATTTGTTCAACTGTAATGAACTGCTCATGGCCAAAAACAGAATCAGGCCAAACGCATTTCGGGCTTCCACGCCCTTGATCACTGGCCAAACAATGTCCGGCAGCAGAGAGACTTCACCATACTCCAATCGTTGCGTTTAAATAAACATGTCCGCCCCCAAGTGGGCTCAGGTGAGTATCGAGTGCATGCTGGTAAGTGAAGTCCAACAATAATATCCAAGTGGATTCGCTGCCAAACATGTAAAAATGTCACATATCATTACCCCAGTGGGTTTGTTTAAGTTCCATCCAGCCAGCTCACTGCAGAATTTTTAACCTCTCTGCCCCTTATATATATTCACTGAAATAAACAAAGGTTAAAGTAACACTATAGTTAAATGAATTTCTACGTTTTCTTAATGCTATTTCCTAACTATAAGGTCCCTGTAACCTTTGATTTTTTTCAGTGAATTTCTAGGTTTTTTTTAACGTAAAGTAATATTTAATTACCAAACGTTAATCCAACTGCAGCCGTACACGGCCTTTGGCCATTCGTAGCGGAGGGTTGGTTACATGGCCAGGTCCTGTGCCAAACCCCCCGTATGCAGTCAACACCATGCTGCACACGGCCTTTGGCCGTGCCCAGCGAGGGGTTCTCCACAAGGCCTGGTGGCCAACCCCCGAAGGCAGCCATCCTGGGAAGGGAGCTCACAGCCCTCCCTACCGTGCCCATATCGGCCCTACGGACCCCGTCCGCCAGGGCCCAGGACATTTTGTGGGGGAGGTGGCAAGTGTCCCCCTCCCAGGCCTTTTTGGTCCCTGGGGACCCCATCTCCCAGGGCCCAGTCATGGTAAATAGGGAGGAGGCATACAGCCCTCTCCCTAGGCTGATATCGGCCCCGGGCACTCCAACCCCCGGAGCCTGGCCAATTAGTAAAGGGGGAGGAGGGTTGAGATGATTTTGGCCTCGGGGACCACATCCCCTGGGGCCCAGTCAATGATTAAAGGGGGGGGCATGCAGACCCCCCTCCGGGCTGATTTTGGACCGGGGACCCCATCCCCCAGTCCCTGGCCCATAATTGAGAGAGTGGGGGCCACGTGGCTCCCCTCCACGGCTGATTTTGGCTCTGAGGACCCTATTCCCTGGCGCCCAGCCAATAAAGTGTGGGTGCCCTGGTGGCTGCTTATTGCGGTTGGAGCAATATTCAGATCTATTTCCCTTCCTTCTTCACTGCGGGCAAGGAAACAGATCTGAAGTCCGCTCCTAGCAGGCAGGAGCATTTTTAAAGTTCCCACCAGCTGGGAGCAGACTTTGTGTTTGCTCTCGCTTTATGAGAGCTTTGAAATTGCTCTCGCCAAGCAAAAATGTGCCCGGGGAGGGGGCCTGGCAGCCCCCTCTCCATCTGAAAATCTGCTGGGCCCCAGCAGGCTCCCCAGGGCCTAAATCAGCCGCAGAGGCTCCGCGTACCTAGATATACATAAATCTTTTTTCTTCAATAGCTCCGAAACTACTTTCAGGAAAAGATCTAACTTTCTGCCAAATTTGGTAGCAAATTCTGTTCAGTGGTTCGGGCTGTAGTCGTGTTGAAAATTCCTATTGCAAATTGCATGAGGGAAACGCGTATTGCCCCCCCCCTTTTTCTCAGCCCCCCCCACTTGACGAATCACCACAAAACTTTCCAAACAGCAGCTGAAGTGACTGGCAAACTAGTTTTAACAATTGTGTGAAGATTCACCAAAGGGCGCCAAAGTTATTAGCAACACAAAAGACACTTTTCCTACAGAAACTATGCCCTAACTATTAGGCAATACATAAACAGTTTCAGGGTTAGCCGTCAAGCGGGGCTGAGAAAAGGGGGGTCCAAAATGCGTTTTCCGAATACAATTTCTCATAGGAATTTTAGACATGACTACAGCCCGAACCACTGAACGGAATTACACCAAATTTGGCAGAAAGCTGGATATTGGTTCAGAAAGAGTGATTTTTGTAATTTGATGTAAATCTGTTCAGTAGTTTTGGAGTTATTAAAGTAAAAAGATTTATGTCTTGGCTCCCGGGGGGAGGGGGGAATAAAATTAATAAATGATAGAAGAGGTCAGAGTAGAAGTACCCTGACCCATGAGACTGGTGTAGGGGTCTGTGAGGGACCACTCATTGGCAAGAAATTGTCCAAAAAGTTTTTTTTTTAGCACAAGGGTCTGCGGGTCCACTAAAGCCCTTAGCGCGACCCCCTGTGTGCTCTGATGTGGATCTGCTGATCCAGACCCTAATTAAAAAAAACACATACACCCACTCACAGACCCAAACTCCTACTCACTCACACACCCACACAACTACTCACACATCCTTACAGTCACTCACACACCCACACACAGACCCACAAAACCACTTACACACCCACTCACAGGCCCTCACAGCCACTCACACATCCACTCACACATCCATACAGCCACTCACAGACACTCATATACCTATAAAACTACTCACTCACCCACCCAAAGACCCACATAGCCACTCACACACCCACTTACAACCTAAAAATCCACTCAGACACCCACTCACAGACCCATACACCCACTCATACTCCCACTTACACACCCACATAACCACTCATACACCCACTCACAGACCCGCACAGTCACTCAAACAACCAGTCACACATTCATACAGCCACTCATACCCACTCATAGACTCACAAAACTACCTACACACCCAGACAGCCACTCACACAGCCACTTACATACCCACAAAGCCACTCACACACCCATATAGCTACTTACACAGTCACTCACACAGTCACTCATGCACCCACACACAGCCAGGGATCTACCTATAGAAATTGCAATAGCATATGTTTGTATTAAATGTGTTGTAGTTTAAGTATTGAATGTGTGCTTTTGGCTGGTAACCGATCTGCAGTTCCATAAAATGAATTTAAAAAAAAGAAAGACTGGATGCTTTGCAGTTATAGAAAGAATACATAAGTTACCTTAATTTTTAGTTTTAAAATATATAATAAGAATAAATGTGTGAATAAAATGTATTTATAAACTTGTGAAAATGTATATTAGTAAATTGAACTTATGGGTCAAATTGTAGTACAATTTCTATTTTTTTAAAAACTGTGAAATTCACTAAAAATCCAAAGGTTACAGGAACATTCTAGGTCGGAAATAGCATTTACAAAAAATGTCGAAATTCACTGAAAAAAACAAAGGCTACAGTGACATTAAAGTTAAGAAATTGAATTAAAAAAACCTTAGAAATTCACTGATAAAAACAAAGTTTACAGGGACGTTATAGTTAGGTTCAGATTTTACACACAAAAAACCATAGAAATTCAGCAGTTATAGTAGTCTGAGCTAACTATAACTTGCACTCACCGCAATGCACTTTTTATGACCTCACATATTTCACTATTCATGACACGGTCAGTGACATCACTGATGACATCACTGATTTATAGCTGCTCCCTGCGGGCGGGAGCAATGTTGGCTCCCTCTGGAGGCGGGGAGCTGGCGGGCACCTCTGGGGTATTTGGGCTTTCCCCACGGCCTCTAACAATGATGTAATGGGTAGCGTGGGTGGACTCCAGGGCATCCACCCTTTACTGGCTGAGCCCCACAGGACAGGGTCCCTGGGGCCAATATTGGCCCAGGGAGGGGGCTGTGTACCCCCTCTCACTTCATTATGTGGTCTGGCCCCAGGAGATGGGATCCCCAGGCCCAAAATCCACCTAGGGAGGGGGACTGCGTGCCCACCCCAATAATAATTGGATAGGCCCTGAAGGATGAGGTCCCCGGGACCAAATACGGCTTGGGGAGGGAGCCACATACCCCTTCTCCTAAAACATTGTGGTGGGTCCCGGGAGATGGGGTCTCCGGGGCCGAAATCAGCTGCATGCCCCCCTCCCGGGTTGGGTACATGGGGGTTGGCCGCAGGGCCTGATTACAGACCAAGCCCTGCAGCCAACCCCCTGCCGTGCACAGCCAAAGGCAGTGCGCGCATGGGGTTGGCTGCATGTGGGGGGGAGGTTGGCCACAGGCCAGGCCCTACGGCCAAGCACTTGCCACGCACAGCCAAAGGATGTGCTGTAAGGTAATAATAACTTGTGCCCCCGCCATGCACTGCTAATTACCCCACATAGTACATCACTCATGATATCTTCTATGACATCATTGATGATATCACTGCAACATTTGCTGTAAAAGTTTATGAGTTATAGTTTTTTCAGATAAGCATAACTTTAACTGCTGAATTTCTATGGTTTTGTGTGTGTAAAATGTGAACCTAACTATAACTTCTCTGTAACCTTTATTTTTTCAGTATATATATATATATATATATATATATATATATATATATAACTCAAACTTAGGATTATAACATTGTGGCAATTTTTTTATTTCATGCATTTATGCAGAAAGTATTTGAAGAATGGCTATGTTAAACGCAGACTGATGCATTTATGACAACATCATGCGGGATATATAACGTCTTTTACATAAGCAATTTTATGTCAACGTCTATGTTTTTTAGTCAATGCATAAAGGATTTTTAATTAAGGATTTTTAATGAATAATTTTTTATAATCCAAAAATTATGTGTTGTACTTATGCTAATATGTCAATAATTGCTTATTTGCACTTACCGCGATTTTTTGCACAGATGGCGTTACTACATATATTAACCATCCATCCAGAGCTAAAAAGTCATATGTTTTGTATTGTAATTTGAAATTTTTCGAATACAATTATGTAGCATTATATTATGTTGATTTGTTTAGACAGAGTATTTTCCAACAATTATTTTTTCCTATGTGGGATCATTTTGGAAGGAAGATATATGCAAGCTTGTTCAAAGAGTATTACTTCCATGTCTATGATCATGTGACACAGGGGGGTGGACACCTAGCAGATAAAATTGTAATGGCCGACGTTTGTTTCCATGTGTGAACAAGGGCACAGGGTGCTTGAAACGCGTCACAGAGGGAGTCAATAAAAGATCTTACCTGCCATATGTATCTGGGTCCGTCTCTCTCTGTTCGCCAGCAAGGAGCGTGGAGGTTCGGAGAGTGTGCTTGGATGATATATATATATATGCATATATATATATGCATTCACTGAAAAAACCACAGGTTTCAGGGACGTTATAGTTAGGAATTAGCATTTAAAAATCCTTAGAAATTCATGGAAAAAAACAAAGGTTAGAGGGACGTTATAGTTAGTCTGACATTTCACTCGTATAAAACCAGAGAAATTCAGCCGTTATAGTTAGTTGAGCTAACTATAACTCTCGCCTCCGCAATGCACTGCTTATGACCTCACATATTACATCACTCATGACATGGTCAGTGACATCACTGATGACAACACTGATGACATCAGTGATTACATCATCTAGTTACTGTGAGTGTTTTTTAAATGTTTATGAGTGTTGAATATATATACCAAGGTGTATTGGTGAATCAGTGGGTTTATTAGTGACTGTATGGATGACTCAGTGGGTGCGTGACTGACTGTATAAGTGAGTGATTAGGTGTCTCAGTGAATGTATGGGTGAGTGACTGGTTGTGTGAATGTGTGTATCTGTCTGTCAGTTAATGTCTAAGTGGGTGTATGAGTGTGTTAGTGGGTACGTGAATGGCTATATTGATTATTGATTGGTTGTCTGACTATGTCTATGGTTGACTGGGTATCTGTGCTTGTGGGTGAGGAGGTGTGTGACTGCCTGTATGGATCAGTGAGTGGGTGAGTCAGTGGCTGTATGGGGTACTGTTGCGTGTGTGAAAAGTTGTATGGGTAAGTGAGTGTCTGTATGGCTGTGTCGGTGGTTGAGTGCATGTGTCAGTATGGGTGAGTAACTGAATATGTGAAAGGCAGTATACGTGAGAGATGGGGTATATGAGTGACTGTATGCGTGAGTGAGTGAATGTGAGAGTGGCTATATAGATGAGTGCATGCTTCTGTCAGTGACTGTATAGCTGAGTGAGTATGTGTTACTATTTGTATGAGTAAGTAAGTGGGTGGGTGTGTAACTGTTTGGGTGAGTAAGTGGCTGTATGATTGACTGTATGGGTGAGTGTCTAGGTGTGTGAGTAGTTCTATGGGTGACTCACTGTTCCCATTGGGCGCAGGGTCAAGACTGATTTGCATATGGCTGGGTTCAAACTGAAATGGCATGGAGAGCAAAAAACCGATGGATTTAGGCCAGGATCTCTGTACTGGGGTGAATGCATGACATTGTTCTGCATTCTGTCCATCAATTGTTCTTTTTGCATTTGTCCCCCTGAATGGGACGGTTACGCCCAGATGTGAATGTATGTCGATACAACGCGTGGTGTTACCACGCGGTAGGTAACAACGCGGTTGTTACAACGACCGCGTTGTTACCACGCGTGGCTTTACATCGCAAGTCGTTTCTACGACTTGCGCTAGATGGCGCGCTGGACTTAGGAATAGTATAAATTACTATTCCTACTCCAGTTAGCGCAACAGCAGGGAATGTGTTGGATTTAAAATCCAACACATTCCCTGGTGTTGCACGCCACCTAGCGCAAGTCGTAGAAACGACTTGCGATGTAAAGCCACGCGTGGTAACAACGCGGTCGTTGTAACGACCGCGTTGTTACCTACCTGCGTGGTAACAACAGCGTTGTAACCGCTGTTTCCCCCAGATGTGGGTCCTGTGCTCTCCATGCCACTGGAGTCAAGTTATCCTGGCTGATGAGGGGTGAAATGCTGAAACCGGTCCTAGGATCCTTGTTTCCAGTCCAGGGAGGACCTGGCCTGGCAGTTTGGGCTGGACGTTCCCATTGGGCGCAGGGTCAAGACTGATTTGCATATGGCTGGGTTCGAACTGGAATGACATGGGGAGCAAAAAAACAATGGATTTAGGCCCAGATCTCAGTACTGGGGTGAATGTATGACATTGTTCTGCATTCTGTCCATCAATTGTTCTTTTTGCATTTGTCACCCCGAGTGGGACGGGTATGCTCAGATGTGGGTCCTGTGCTCTCCATGCCACTGGAGTTAAGCTATCCTGGCTGATGAGGGGTGAAACCCCAAAACCGGCCCTAGGATGCTTCCCAGTCCAGGGAGGACCTGGCCTGGCAGTTCGGGCTGGACTGTTCCCATTGGGCGCAGGGTCAAGACTGATTTGCAAATGGCTGGGTTTAAACTGGAATGGCATGGGGAGCAAAAAAAACGATGGATTTAGGCCCAGATCTCTGTACTGAGGTGAATGTATGGCATTGTTCTGCATTCTGTCCATCAATAGTTCTAATTGCATTTGTCACTCAGTGTTTGAGCGCCTGTATGGCTGTATGAATGGATATGTCAATCGCTGTATTAGTGAGTGAGTGGGTCTATCAGTGGCAGTATGGGTGAGTGAGTGCATGTGTGTATAGATCAATGAATCAGTGAGTGGGTGTGTTAGTACTGGTATGGCTCTGTGAATGGGTTTGTGAATGGTTGTGTGGGAGTGGCAGTGGGTGTATAAAAGATTCTATAGGGGTGTGAGTAGGTGAGTCAGAGATGCTGTGGACGATGTTATCACTGATGTCAGTGCTCCCGCCATGCCATAGCAAACTGCAATGTCCTGGGGGTGGGCACCCCAGGACACTGCTGGAGCCGGCCCTGGGGGGTGGCGGTCCCCGAGGCCATTTACAGCACCAGGAGGGGGCTGCACGGCCCCCCTCCTATCTTAGAAATATCCCCGGGGAGGTGGTGGTCCCCGGGGCTGTGTGGGGGCTTGAGCCCCCCCACACTTTATTTTTTAAGATAGCTCCGGGGAGGTGGCAGTCACCAGGGCTGCAGGCGGGCCACGTCGCCCCCGCATTTAACAAAATTAGCCCCGGGGCTGCATGGAGGGCAGAAGCCCCCCCACGCATTTATTTAAAAAATAAAGCCCCATGGAGGTGGCGGTCCCCGGGGCAGGGGGGCCCGCATGGCCCCCCTGCATTTAATGAACATAGCCCTGGGGAGGTGGCGGTGCCCAGGGCTGCGGTGGACCACGCGGGCCCCCGCATGTATTTTGATGATTGCCCCCGGGACCTGGACCACCCGGGGGCCTAATTAAACGAAGCGCGGGAGCTGAGGCTTCATTTTCTTTTTCAGACGGATTGGCGAATCCCGCCAAATAAAAAAAATAATAAAATGCTTGTTTTGGTCCTGGGGGTCAGGGTGTTTCTACCCTGCCCCCTTTTCTTGATTTTTTACTTTTTTGACCTTTTGGCTGCCAACACTTCCTGGTTTGAAGTGTTGGCAGCCAATCAGATCTCAGGCACGAGAGCAGGAGTGTTCACGGATTCCCCGTGGCCATATTTGTATATCTGAGAAATGTTTAAATTTCTCAGGAACTACTGAACGGATTTACACCAGTTAACAAAAAGAGTGCTTTCTGGACCAAAAGCTACATTTTTGCCAAATTTGGTGTAATTCCGTTCAGCAGTTTGGGCTGTAGCCGTGTACAAAGTTTCCTATAGAAATTAACATGGAGAAAACACGTTTTAGGACCCCCACTTTTTCTCGACCCCCACTTGATGAACCACCCCAAAATTTTCAACACTCCAACTAAAGTGAGTGGGCCATTAGTTTTGAAAATTTCGCGAAGATTCGTCAAACGGCGCCAAAGATATTGACAAAATAAAAAACGCTTTTTGAATAGAAACAAGGTCCTAACTATAACTACCGACTGCCAGTACATAATATATATATATACACACCAAGGCCACTTCTTGTTGCTTTTGTTATGTGATCAAGACTACGGTCGAAACGCGTAACGAGCATTAAATAGCTATCAATTGCTACCTGATCTCCGAGTGTGCGTTTATTTTGAATTTCGTGGATAATTAATTGCCGGTTTTGGGCTTACCGGCGGCACGCACCAGCTGACAATGGGCTCGATCCCGAAAAGACCCTGCCTGGAGGACTTGAATATATATATATATATACATATATATATATATATATATACATATATATATATATGTATGTATATATATATATATATATATATGTATATATATATGTGTATATATATATATATATGTGTATATGTGTATATATATATATGTATATGTATATATATATATATATATATATATATATGTATATATATGTATATATATATGTGTATATATATGTGTATATATATATATGTGTATATATATGTATATATGTGTATATATATATATGTGTATATATATGTATATATGTGTATATATATATATATATGTATATACGTATATATGTATATGTATATGTATATATAAGTATATATGTATATATATATTCACTGAAAAAACCATAGGTTTCAGGCACGTTATAGTTAGAAATTAGCATTTAAAAAACCTTAGAAATTCACTGAAAAAACCATAGGTTTCAGGGGCGTTATAGTTAGTTGGACATTTCACTCGTACAAAACCATAGAAATTTCCCTGTTATAGTTAGTTCAGCTAACTATAGCTCGCGCGCCCGCAATGCACTGCTGATGACGTCACATATTACATCACTCATGACATGGTCAGTGACATCACTCATGACATCACTCATGACATCTCAAATGACATCACTGATGACATCATCCTTGTGATAGAGTGGCAGACCTCCTCTCACCCTAATATAACCTTTGATACACACACTCAAAAATACAAACTAACATTTTCAAAACAATGGACATACCAATACCAGTTACAACACACCTATTCAGTAATTCCAAGATCTACACACACATCCACTCATTCACCAACAGTCCCTATACAGTCACTCATACATGTACTCACTCATCATATGTACTCATACACCTATACATCCTGTTACACACCGCCACTCATCCATAGAGTTACTCACACACATAGTCACACATGCAAACAAAGTATCAAACATCCATTTACTTGCATATACAGTTATACACACACTACCACACTTACTTCTACAGAAACTTACACATACTTACTCTCTTAAACAATCACTTATAGAAACACCTACTTATTTGTACAGGAACTCTTCCAATCTCTCACTCTCACATATACTCACTTATATACACCAATACTCACATATACTAGTTTAAAACATATGTAGTTACTCATAAAGACACTATTGAGACAGTCATTCACTCACTAACACACCCATACACATACTCATCCACCTATACAGTCCTGCACACATGCTGTCTTCAACACATACAAACAGTGAGTCACTCATTCATGCATCTATGCACTAAGTAATACCCCCACCGAGCCATACAGACACTCAGACACTCATACTGATACTCAAAAATCAACTAATAACCCATATAGACACTCATGTAGCTACTCACCAACCCATGCAGCCACTTATACACAAAGTGAGAGACTGATACAGATATTTTCATATTTAAACATTACTCACTAACCCATGTATTCACTAAGATACACTTAGTCAGTTATACAATCAATTTTACAAAAAAAAATCATCCATTTAGACACTTATATACCCATTTATTCTTCCATCGACCTTGAGATATACATATATAAAACATATTTACTTTTCAGAAAAACACACATTCACTGGATGATGTCATCAGTGATGTCATGAGTGATGTCACTGACCATGTCATGAGTGATGTAATATGTGACGTCATCAGCAGTGCATTGCGGGCGCGCGAGCTATAGTTAGCTGAACTAACTATAACGGGGGAATTTCTATGGTTTTGTACGAGTGAAATGTCCAACTAACTATAACGCACCTGAAACCTATGGTTTTTTCAGTGAATTTCTAAGGTTTTTTAAATGCTAATTTCTAACTATAACGTGCCTGAAACCTATGGTTTTTTCAGTGAATTTCTAAGGTTTTTTAAATGCTAATTTCTAACTACAACGTGCCTGAAACCTATGGTTTTTTCAGGGAATATATATATATTTATTATACTATGTATACATGTGAAAATGTCTCGGTCCCCTGTTTGCCTCGGTGGCACGGAAAAAATGGGTGGAACTGACGTCAGCACGCCGACGAGGTCCTCTTGTGGCTCCGATGACGTCATACGGTGTCGCGAGCGGAGCCGTGCTCGTTGACGTGGGAGAGCTAGGAAAGAATTTCAGTGGAATGCTGGTGCAGGGGATATTCACCTAAGTGTTCAGGCTAGTCCTTTGGGAGCAACTGTTTATGTTGCCACTTCAGAAACTGAAACCAGTGATCCGAGGGCAGAGGCCCTGCAGATGGCACACGAGGTGGGGTGCCCAGTCGTGTGCACCGGCGGGGCAGCGAAGTGACAAGCACCACAACCCACAAAAAAGGTAACGAGGGCACTGAATAACACAGGATCTTCTCTTTGTATCTGGCAGGAACAACAAAGTTAAAATGCCCTAGTACCAAAATGTAGAATTAGTGCTACAACGGTCTTCAAGAGGACCTGCGATGCCGCTTCTGCCTCCCGTACCCTGGAGGCGGCACATGGGTCACGCGGTACGGTCATACTGCGGTGGGACGCACACTCGTTGACCTCTCATGGCACTGCTCCACACTTCAGGGAGGACGCTTTCCATTAGCTATGTTTTCTGATGACATGTCGCGCCGGCCCCGTCCAACAACAGAACTCCTTTAGATCCAAACAGACTCTTCCACTCTCTCACCGGAAGTGAAACCAGGCCACGCGGACACTTTCACAATACAACAGCCGGGAATGCACTTTTCGGTAAAAAACCACATTCCTTCCTCCTAATTAATCAAATAAACGTCTCACTGAAGAACAGGGGCCAGCTTCGATCGGTAAACAGCCGTTACAACGACTTTTTACTTTGCGATACCATTACAACGCATGCATTACCACGCATGCGTTGTACATCACAAAGTCATTACTACGCATTTTTAGAACGCATGGTCATTTACCACGCATGCCTTTACAACAAATTTTGTTGTAAAGGTATGTATGGTAAATGACCATGCGTTCTAAAAACATGTCGACGATCCATGTCGTTGTAAGGAAACAGAGGCTGTTCCGTTTCCTCACAACGACGTGCACCGCCCTCAGAGATGACGTGAAGCAGGAACCACGAGGAGAGAGGAACCATGAGGAGTGAGAGGTAAGGGGGATTGGGCATGGGGTGGGGGTTTATTTTCTAAGGTTTAGGGTAGTGCAGTGGTGTTTGGGTGGTGTGGCGGGTCGTGCTGGGGGTAGTGTTTTAGGGTTTAGGGTAGTGCAGTGGTGTTTGGGTAGTGTAGGGGGTCGTGCTGGGGGTAGTGTTTTAGGGTTTAGGGTAGTGCAGTGGTGTTTGTGTAGTGTGGGAGGTCATGCTGGGGGTATATTTAGGGTTTAGTGTAGTGCAGTGGTGTTTGGGTAGTGTAGGGAGTCGTGCTGGGGGTAGTGTTTTAGGGTTTAGGGTAGTGCAGTGGTGTTTGGGTAGTGTAGGGAGTAGTGCTGGTGGTAGTGTTTTAGGGTTTAGGGTAGTGCAGTTATGTTTGGGTAGTGTAGGGTGTCGTGCTGGGGGTAGTGTTTTAGGGTTTAGGGTAGTGCAGTGGTGTTTGGGTAGTGGAGGGGTAGTGTTTTAGGGTTTAGGGTAGTGCGCCCAACCAGCCACAATATCCGTGGACAAAGGGATCCTGACTCTTTGGAACGCACCGTCAATTGAATAATTTGGGTCAAGGGCCCTACCACGTCCACTCTGGGAAGCTGCAGTAGAACACAAAGGCATCAACTGACAGGCTGCTCCTGTTGAAATATAACAGGAAGATATTTGAGATCACACTTGAAACATGTCCTAATTTTTCTTTCTACAGCACTAACCATCATTTCTATGACAAAATGAACCCCATCATTTTGTTCCTTTTTAAATTAAATGTTTTAAGTGTTACCAGTTTATTCCAATCAAGATGGCTTCAGGTGTGCCATACTTTTGTCATAAGTAAGGCTGTTAGCACTCTAGTTGTTCTTTAGAACACTCTGGGAAGCTGCAGTAGAACACAAAGGAATCAACTGACAGTCTCTGCCCTTGTTGGATGTACATGTTTTACTGAGAATGTCAGACTTCATTCTCACATGACTGAGAAAGATAATGTGAATTTACAGAAAATATGCTCTCATTTTAGCTTCTGGAGCACCTTCCAAAACTGTATGGGACAAGCATGTGAACATAGTTTTCTCTCAAACATGATTCATGATATCCCAGCAGAAGGTTTTTCACAGGGTAAAATCACCTTAGAACACACCACAATTCCTGAAATTAGTATGGTACCATCAACAAATGAATTCTAATGTAACTAAAGTCTGTTATCACCCTTTATAGTTCTCCTTTTGGTAACCCTCAAAATCTTCGATTCACTACAATGCATTTCAATGGGGTACTATCATTTATATTGGTCCCAAGATCGCTGCCAGCAATTCCAGGATGAAGTGCTGACAGCCAATCAGATCTCACGATGACATGTGTGGTTAGGGTCCGCCCAGATATATATGTGTTTTCTTTTTCAAATTTCTCAGGAACTACTGAACGGATTTACACCATTTAAGCAAAAGGCACGACTCTGAACCAAGGGCTACCTTTTTGCCAAATTTGGTGTAATTCCTTTTTTCTCAGCCCCCACTTGACGAATCACCCCGAAACTTTCAGGATAGGAGCGGACCGGAGCGGGCCATAAGTTTTGAGAATTTCGCGAAGATTTGTCAACCGGTGCCAAAGTTATTTCAAATAGAATGTTGCGGATTTCCTATGGAAAATAGGTCCTAACTATAACTATCTACTGGCGACCGCCAGTGGATAATATGTATATGTATATATATATGTATATATAAGTATATATATATATATATATATATATGTGTATATATATATATATACAGTGTACATGTTCATTCAAAACAGATCTGCACTGAGAAAAACAGGTTTATTGCCAAAGCATCTCATGAGTCGTTGCGGCCAAGAAGTGGCCTTGGTCACATAGCAAAACATAGCAGACTATTCCCAACATAAATACTAGTGACATGAAAATAGGAATAAGTGACACAACGGTGCACGCAAAACTCTCAGGATGGGTACCATATTGGAATGGTTGCCAATAACATAAAAACGTGCACAAAATGAACTGATGTTTCCTTTAAATGAGGAATCACCGAAGTCCGGTAAACAGAATACTTATGTCACATGGAATGTCATTCTATGGAAGGTGCACATGCAAATTCAAAATATTATAAAATTATTAACTCATGAAGGTCATCTGAATAACGTGTTGTAACGGAATATAGCATGTTACAACGCATGCTATTATATCGTGTTCCATTACAACACAGTCGTTACAACAACCGCGTTGTTAGAACGCGATACCTTTACAACGCAAGTCATTAGATCGACTTGCTCTAGATGGCGCTCCAACCTTAGGAATAGTATAATTTACTATTCCAACTCCAGCCTGCGCAACAGTAGGGAAGGTGTTGGAATAGTAAATTATACTATTCCTTAGGTTGGAGCGCCATCTAGAGCAAGTCGATCTAATGACTTGCGATGTAAAGGCATCACGTTGTAACGACCGCGTTGTAAAGTTAACGCGATGTAACAACCACGTTGTAAAGGCTGTTTCCCGTTGTAAAGGCACCTCATGCAAATAATATACATGGCATATAGAGTACTGTTTCACAAAGGGAAAAGCAGCAATCTTTCATTAATTGAGCTTGTGTGAATCTGTAATAATGTACATTATAATAATATAGCTCATGCCTTCGTGTGTAGAGATCGAGAAAATACTGGTTCTCTTTAATCAGTGGCTCAGTCTTCCCATTATTTAACTAGATCCATAGGTGCTGTTTCATGAGAGGCCATCCAACAGAAAGGTAAAAATGTACGTCAAAGTGAAAGTCTGCAAAATATGTTGCCAATGATTGAATGCAAATGGTGCATACGTTATAAACTAAAGAGAGAACATACAATCCACTGTCTGGAGATATCGGAGTGAACGGCAAAAAATAAATCCATAACTGGCATCCCTAAACAAATGCCCGGTAGCTGTTTAAATCACAAAATGAATGTGGTATACTATAATATATATGGCACGAGCCAATACAACCATAAATGCCCAATTCCGTCATACAAACAAAAGCATGCTGTGCAAACACCCAAATGTAAGTCAGAAGAAAAGGGTAGGGAATTCCCATCCCAATGATCCATTGTGGCGACTAGAGATCTAAATACATTTTTTCATTGTATGTATAGTACTCCCCACCTATCACCTGTTGTATGGGCTTACCAATATATACATAACGTATTGGGTGCTACATGTAAGAAATTGTAACTATATCCTTTCTTCCTTTGCCATAAGGGACCTCATATTCTTTTTGTTGCAGTTGTTTTTGTATGCCTTGCATCTTCCACTAGGTAAGAAACCTGTCAAACCCTGTTCCCTGAACTTGTTGGTCACATTGATGTCACTGGGCACTAACAAATCCCTAAGGGAGGGGGGTGTGGCTTGGAGCCATCTGTGATGACAGCACTCTAGAGGAGCTCCGGGCTCAACGGCCGCCCGAGCACATACTCCGTCCTTAGATCAGATCTGCACGAGTGCAACCGGCACCGATAATTGAAGCCCAGCCCTAGCAACTGGCTGGGGTACTACCCTTCCTCCCGGAACGACATAGAGGCTCGGAGGCAGCAGAAGAGTGTGGCTGAACCAGGGGCTGCCCGGGCTCGAGTGGAGCAGAGCGGCGAGGCCTGGTGTGCTGCACACGCTGGCTGGCAATCGGCGCAGTGAAACAGGACCTGGGCAGGGCCCTGTGGTTGGTTGGCCCTCCTGGGGGTCAGGGGGCCCCTGCCTGTCACATTCGGACTGTCACCTATTTCCTCCTAAAATCAAATAAAAAATATGCACACATTAAAAAGCCTGACAGAAACCGGATGTCAGTAAAGAAAAAGCTTTGTAACAAATACATCATATTTAGTCATCACCCGAATGCACCTTTAGTTCTTCTTCAGTATTGAGACCTTGGGCCTTTTGGTTTCTAGGTCAATAGTTTGGATTGGGCATTTATGTTTGTATTGGCTCATGTCGTATACATTTACTTGTATACCATATTCACTTTTGTGATTTAAACAGGTACTGAGTGTTTGTTTAGGGCATGCCCATTAGGGCTTAATTGGTTGCTGTTTACACCAAAATATGCAGAGTGGATTATATGTTCTCTCTTTAGTTTATAATGTATGCACTATTTGCATTAAATTGTTGGCAACCTATTTAGGAGACATTCACTTTGACATACATTCATCTTTCTGTTGGATAGCCTCTATTTAAAAAGCCCGCTTCGACTTAGTTGCATGATCGAAACACTGAGCCACCGATTATGATGAACAATCTTTTCTCGATTGCATATGAGGGCATGAGCTATATGATTATAATGAGTTCCTCTTAGAGCCAGGGTCATTAGACACAGTTGATGAGGACTCCCCCGATGTGGCTAACAAAATACAACTAACAAAAACATCCCAAGACTCAAAGACAAAAACTCCAAAAATGCCAAATGCATCCTCAAACTATCGGGCAACCATGATATCAAGTCACTGAATGGTCGACTAAGTTGGGACCCTCCAGCAAAGCCAACTTTTGTGGTGAACAATGTCAAATCAATAACAGATTTCACTTTTCTTCACTATTCTAAATTTCCCCTTTGTAGAAAGTTTGTAATAATTTCCAGGAATGAGAGCGACCACACTCCCCAACAAATCTCCTTACACTTCCAACATACAAGGCTCGTCAAGCTTACATTTAACTTCATGGATTAAAAACATTTTAACAGAACACTGGTATGGAACATCTGTCTTGAGTTTAAGCTAATCGCATTGAAACATCAAGTTTTTATTACTTCCGGCTTACATACTTTGACCACAGCCGATTGGAGCAAGGGCGACTGGTTGTCTGACTGGGAACAGGTGGTCGAAGCAACTCTTCTTTATGCATCATTTAACCATCTCCCTTGCTTCACTCCAGAGCCCCATTACTCACCTCGACTAAATCATATTGACTCTTCATTGATGCAAAATTACACTACAGGAAAGCCTTGAGAAATGTACTACTCTCACCTTGTTCAATTGAAGGCAACAACTGCATCAAACAGCTCAAATATCAACATAAAGCCATGATGAAAAGGCTAAAAACAACTCAGCAGGACCAGGCCTGGGTAAATCTCAAGGAATCCATAAGAACCAAAAATTCAAAAACCTATAGATCGCTGATTGGAACTGGCACAACTGAATGCAGAGCAGCAAGCTACTACTTCATCTACGATTCTTGGGAATTGCACTTCAAGGCGCTGTATAGCAGCAACATCTCCCTCTCCTTCCAATCAGATAAATATGTTCCCAACAGCTTAGATGTCACCTGAAGTGAGATAATCACTTTGATCAAAAACTCGAGATCATCATGTGCACACTTTTCTTTGGTCCATTTAACCACATTTTACTTACCTGCTTGATACCTTTGTCATGGAAGGGCTTGTTAACACATCCTATCCATAAAAAAAGCCCAACTAAAGACCCAAAAAACATAATTGTTCGATGCTAAAGGCAAGCTGTTTGCCAAACTCTTACTGATCAAACTATATGAATGGGTGAGCAATAATAATTTGCTTCCAGGGAATTAAAAGGTTCTGCGCTGTATGATCTACAACAGATAACATCTCCGGGCTAACCGTAATGGCAAACAAAGCAATAAAGAGCAAGTCCCTGTATGCCTGCTTTATTGACTACAGCTCGGCCTTTGATAAAGTCAACCACAGTTGACTCTAGAAGAAACTGGCTGACAAAGGCGAAGGCTACTTGCTATTACCCCATATCAATAACTTACACACAGACAATTGGACAAGTGTCATTCTGTCCAGCGAGAAAGAAGTCTCTCAGAAATGTCATATTAAAAACGGTGTAAAAGAGGGCTGCATATTGGTACAACTATGGTTTTCTTTATACATATCTTATCTGTCTAATTACTTGAACGCCTTGGATGGTCTACCACCCAAATTGGACATCCCACCTATCTATTATCTTCCTTATACTGATGATTTGGTGATCTTTTCATCAACACTTTTTGGCCTTTGGGCCCAACTAATGAAACTGAACCAATTTACTTTTGCCAGCGGTCTTATCATCAACACCTCAAAAACAAAACGTCTTGCATATGGTAAAAAGGGGAAGCTCCTAGCATGGTAGGTTGGCAAGCACCGTATAGACGCTGCTCATAACTATCAGCACTTATGTGTCACATTTGGCTCCAAACAAACCTGGTCCGACCATTTTGACAAATTAAAAACCAAAGCTTCCACAGTTACCAAAGAATTTAAATGTTTGTTTTCAATCTACAGCGGAAGAGAAATTGTACCTTCACTTTTGGCCTGTAATGTCAAACTTCTCCTTCTCTATGCCTCTGTGGCATTTCCAGCGGACTAGATCAGTAATCTTAATATTATCTACATGCACAACATCAGGATCCTACTCTACTTAATGTCCTCCACCCCTCAGGCAATTCTACATTTGGAATTGAACTTAAAATCTGCAAGCAGCTTACACTTGGCCTCCCTCTTCAACTTTGCATGTGAATGCTAGTCCAAACATGTCAAAATGCTAAATAGGTGGATCCTCCAAGGGTTATTTAACAACGATTCAAAACATAGCACCTTCCTTCAATATCTGACAACTTAAAAAACTTTCAAAAGAGCACAATTTGCCTTCCTTGGATGACTTATTCAACCTCCAAAGAGGCAACCAAAAACACCTAATATGAAACTCTCTCCAGCTTGGTTGTTACAAGGACCTAAAATCAATTCTTAAATAGAAGCACACCCACCCACTTTCTGTGCTACAAAACAGCCTTACCTCGACTCAAATCTGAAGGCAGCCAAAAAAATGAAATATCTATGGTGTACATATCAGAACATGTAAATATTTGTGCTTCTATGTACTGATGGGTGTGTATGTAGAGGAGTTTACTTCAGCCACTAAAACTTTACAGAGTGTCATGCGTATATATGTATGTGTAAGTTAAATTCAATTTTTGTTAAACAAAATTCTACTTCCTTCAACCTTTCTCCCATCCCTCTTCACTCTCACTCATCCAAAACCTCGCAGATTACTATGGACTCACATGCATCCTTTCTCAAACATCCCCCTCCTTTTTAGGTAAATCACCCAACTAACAAGTACTCGTGTACACTACTCCCCATACTGATTTACTACTTCCCTTTCTAATCCATTCCCATCATTCTGTCCCTATTTCAAAACACACGAGAACGCAAGAGCACAAACTTAACACAACTAATCCACAAAGAGAAAAAAAACACATATTACTAATCTACTAACTTTTTAACACTACTGTTGGGTTCTGGAGTAGCGTGCTACTCATTGCTAAGCACTTCAACTCCTTGTTACGGGTAGTAAGCGCAATATAAATACAATATGCACTTACAATTACCCTTCCTGCTGAATCCAAGTGATATACACAATGGAAATTTTGCTGTATCCATAAAGCCTTCCAAATTTCCTGGGCTACAGAAGGCACAAAGTGGGTGCAGTGGTCACCAGAAAGTCGATGGGGCACCCGGAAGAGGGGAATGGGATCTATCAGCTACTTCTTCACAACAGTCAAAGCATTGACCCACTCACAAGTATATAATTTAACCTACCCCAAAAACCTACAAATAATCACAGGAACATAGGGATAGGAACAACATTTAACCATCTGAGTAAACACCATTTCTATGTGAACAAAGGTGCCCAAAGGATGTGGAGCGACAGCTGGGATGGTCTTGATCCCTTTCCCATTGATGTGGGATTGGCATGTGACATAGGAGTGGTATTCATTCTTGGCAACAGAAGGAAATAATGGCACATACCAGTTGAGTCGCTGCAGCATGAATCATACTGACCATTCCGTCATGAGCCATGTCATGCTACTAATGGGCTAGGCTGGGGAGCAAGAATTCCGGGGCAACCACTCTCCAAGCGATGTCCCACACACTCCTTCGGGGTCCAAGCTTGTTTCTCCACATCAGACGCCATTCCTGAAAGGCAGACAAGTCTTTGGGAATAGGTATAGAAAATACATCAGGTTCTAATATATGCATAGCAGCATTACCATTAGGAGACAATGTAGCTCTTTTAGCTGTCTGATCTGTTAGTGCTTTTCTCTGGTACACATCATCTGAGCTAAACTGAGGTGTATTACACTTCACAATCGCTATCATTAGGGAGAGCATACAAGTATTTAGTAAAATTTGTACTTACATCTTCTTCTTAAAGGGAGTTCCTGCGGATGCGACAAACGCCCTCTGCATCCACAGAAGCCCAAGATCGTGGACAACTCCAAAAGCATACTTGTTTGCCTATCTGCCCTAAACATACCTGGGCAAATGTCACCTTTCAACAATTTTATGCAAAGTATAAACAGCGTAACCCGCCACAAGTGTTCCATAATCATTGCTGAGGTATGAGCCATCTTCAAAATAAACAAGATCACTGTTTGGTATGGGTGCATTAGACGGGTCTATACGGGACTTAGATGTTCTGTAACTTGGAGACAGTCATGGGGCTCATCTTTTTCTGAGGTGGGTATCAGTGAAGCAGAATTAGGGCAGGACAACAAACTAACGTAATATGAGAAGCGGACAGTACAAAGATCTTGTAACTCGACAACCTTGCAGCGGAGAGATGCTGTGCCATGGTGGTGAGCAATAGGGTGGTAACTGAGTGAGGGACAGCAACAGTCTGGGCGAACCGAAGCACAATGTTTTCTGATGTCTCCACAAGGTGGACATCTGCTGCGACAGAACACAGGCAAGGAGGAAGCCCAAAGGCAATGGGATCAAGAGCAGAGGAACAATAAGCAAGGTTCTTTTTTCTGATCCCCGTGGTCCTGCACCAATACTCCAAGAGCAAATCTGCTACATTCATGACAATACAGTGTAACTATCGTACACGGGGGAGACAAAATTGTAATTTCTATTTCAAAGCTTTATGTCACTTTTTAGCTAATTTAGTAAGTAGGTATAGGGAACTAACCTTATGTGGTAAAGGCAAATAGCACGTGATCAACATTCTAAACTATACACAAACCAGAAAAGGGGAAGAGGCTATAACATACCGCACTTGACAGCAGAGTTTTTTATAAAAATATAACAATTAATTCCTGTTGTTGCTGAGTGCAAAGAACCTAGGAGCACTCCCTTTACACTCCTAAATAGAGAAAGAATTCCCTTAAAACATAACACATTAGGTTCAGCACCACATAAGTACGTATATCATAATGTATTAAATGATGTGTACACAAAGAAAAATCCAATTTGTAGATACGATCTTTTCTTGTATAAAAACTGTTCTTTATTGTGTTTTCATTAAAATCCACAAAGCCATAGCCAACGCGTTTCGTCTCACACAGAGACTTCTTCAGGGCTATAGAAAAAACACATATATACGAACATTTAAAAAAACACTCATATACACATATGTGAGAATATATGAATCCATTAAAATTTAAACCAATATCATATATTTGTTAATGTTATGCCATTTTCAGAAATCAATACAATCAAATATTCATTTTTTATCAAATGTAGCGCCTATATTCATTAAGAAAAACATGGGAAGAAGACAAAAAGAAATTGAAAAAAACACAGAAACAGCATATTTCTATTTTAACAAAGAATTATAGTTTAACCAATGAGAGTATTACCCCTAGTGTAAAAGGAATAATATATTATTCTAAATTTATACATGTATCCTTAATTACATTGAATCATGATTAGTCTCAAAGCAAGCACATTAAGTATGTCTTGAGATAAAACCTTAGTATCAAGATCTAAGTAATAACCTGACAATGCATAATACCTAAAAGTGACAGAGTAATAGTCACTTAAATCAGTGTGCATTATACCCAAAAGTCTTATGTTACACTCACCGCAATAATAACTTGACAGTGATGACACGAATCAATTAGATTTTCAAGTGTAAGATCCAAATGGCACCTTTAGTCCTAGAGGAGATATATCAACCAGTGTTGAATTTACTTAAATTATATCCATCTACAATAACAAGATATATCGAAAGTTATCTACAACGATCCTTTGAGCGCTCACCTGATATTTGGCAAGGTGACAGAGAAATAATTAAAACTCCACTCTTTTATAAGGAGTAGGACAAGAAGACGATTATGAGGGTCAGTATTGATTTTTCAACCTGAACGAGGGAATACAGAATTTGTTATATTACAAGTGCAGACAACACAACATGATAATTAGCAGCTTTATCATGTTAAGTGAGCACATTCATCAATACGTTTCAAAATATTCATAAGTGCAATAAGTTACCCAAAAAAAAAAAACATGAAGAATCCTATGTTTATCTTGAGAAATAAAAACCCGGGTCAAGGAAGAGAACCCCAGCACTATATTACAGAGACACGAAGAATTATATGGCATTTCAATATGCCTATCCTTATGTCATTGTCTGCTATCCCAGAACATATTCAATTAGTCAATATTACAATTTTAAAAAAACCACTGATCACAAAACCATTGATTACATGCAAAGACACACCTATTCTTTTGGATAATCGAACATGAAGCGATACAAGATGAAACATGTTTATTTTAAGAAAAAACATGAAAAAAACCCGAACGAAAGGACATAAAGAAGATATCATCAGAGAGGCAGCCAGTTACCAAGCCCATAGTCTAGGAACCATTACGCCGCGATATTCTACAGCTTCTATTAAATCAAGGTCCCTCGCATGCCAAAATGTTACAATACAGTATATGTGGATACTTGTTTAAAAAATATGAAGTAGCCGCAATATGGAGAAAAACATAATTGTTTTCTCTTTTGTATATTAAAAAACCCCAATCCAAGTGCAGAAAAAGGAAAAGGGTGCGACGAGTATCACCAAAACAACAGCCAACTAAAAGGCCCCACGGTTCAATATACATTACACTGCGAAAGTCTATCGATTTTGCTGAAGTACGTTTTATGACATTCCATAATAGCGCAATACAGTATATTATAAACAATCACGGTGCATATGTGACTCACCATCAGCGTAATATGGTGCAACGCCGGATATGTAAAGCCGGTTCTTATGTAAATGCTCAAATTGGCTGTTCACGAACGTCCTCATATCTGAAATACAGACATGGACTCACTTTCACTTGTCTATATCCTTTAAACACAGATTTCTGCAATGTCTCTATCTACATAACACTTACCCAAGAAAGCGGCATGGTGGCCGATCAAATCCGTGCAGGTCAGTTTCGAAAAAGAGAAGCCGAGTAACTTTTGGCGGGTGTTTTTATACTATAAATGTGTGACACCTGATTGTATAAACACAAACAAGAGCCTCAAGGAGCCGGTTATGTGAGCCTTCAATATAGCGGCCATTACTAAACGGTAAAGTAGCCGAAAGTGTTCAGATACATTGCGGGTACTTCTTCGTGCCATTGCTTATTGAGGGGCTTATTCTCATCCTCAATTATTGTTCGAGATTGGAGGATATTTTATAGGACAGGCTCCATCCAACTACGCGGATAGAGACTGAGACCCGAATATAATGTGACCCGATCAACCTAAATAATCGCCATTTTGGAACGGGCAATGGTTATGTGAGCCTTTAGCATGGCAGCCATTGCTAAACGGTGAAGGGAAACGAAAATGTTTCAATATGTTATAGGTAATCCACCATACCGTTATTTATATGAGAGCTCATTCTCATCACAAATTGTTGATCAAAGGTCAACTGTATACTGTATTACAGATTTTATAAAATATATAAATAAACAGGATCCATAGCCCAGACAGAATTTAACCGAATTGGCCTAAACAATCAGCATTTTGAGACATTCTAAACTAATATAGATTGTTCGGGGAAGACCAAATTTTACCGGGAGGGAAAGCGGGTGATGGGTAAGGAGAGGAACCTCAGTTCATTCATCCCATTGATCTTGTGAAGGGGGGGGAGGGGGTAAGGGTGTATCTTTCTCTTACACCCCCTTGCATTCTGCGAATCTCTGCTTGGCCCTTCAGGGCTAAGAGAGGAGCCAGGGCAGCTGCATCAGTGAGCCTGTTTTGCCCAGATATTCATCCTTATAGGGACTGTTAATAATAACAATGGACTGGGACGCTGCCTAAGTAATTACCAGTTGCTGAGATTAATTCAAGCACTCCACCCATCACTTTTTTGTATACTTCAGTGCAACTCCCGAAGTGCAAAGGGTATGCCTAAATATGGTTCCCTTGCTGACTGTGGCGCTGGAATCTAGCTACACCCAACTGAAGAGCTCCAATCAGGCCGAAACCGTACTTGGTTGCTTGTGTTCCAGTTCAGAGAGGACCAGTCTTGCAGTTCTGACTGGACTGTCCCTATTGGAGCAGGGCCAAGGCTGATTTGCACATGGCTAGGTCCAAACTGAGGTGAGATGGTGCATAAAAACGATGGACTGGGATGCAGCCCTGAGTAATTACCACTGACTGAGATTAATACAAGCATTCCACACATCCTTTTTTGTATACTTATGTGCTAAGGTCTTGGCACTCCTGCGTATCTCCTCCTTTTCGCACTTTTTTAGAGCAAGGTCACTCTGAACTGGGATGCACACACACTGATATTACTATCCAGGACTCACTTCTACCTACCCAACCAGACTAATCCCGCCGTCTCCTACCTGGATGACTGATAAGCATCTTTTTAAAACCTAACAAACAAATTCATATTGTGTCAAAGGAATAAGCCTGTTTAGACTCTACCTTGTAATTTGGCTGTGCTAATGCTCTCCGTCCTGAACAGCGGTCGAGTGCTACACCGAACTCCACTACAGTTCTGCTGGAGAAAGTTTTCCCTTTTGACCTAAAAAGTATCATCTGTAGACTATCTTTGTACTTGCAAGGAAACAATGGGATTACTTGTCAAATCAAAGCACCACTCTAATAAGAGCGGGGAATGGAAAGTTTTTTTTTTTATATATATAACCCTCACCCACTCTGGTAGTGGCATGCTTCATCATTGGGTTCACCCTGGCACCTAAAGGCCAGGGTGAGCTCGACCTTATCCCAGGGAGCTTTGATGTAGACTGTTACAAATGGGGGGTAACTTTAAAAATTCCTCATCCACTCCCAGGTATCCCTTTATTGGTGGGGTGGATGGGAAAGATTACAAAATATATTAGGGGTTGGAAGGATATAATGGTCCTATGCCCTAAAACGCCAACATGTTTCAGCCCTATACTGATGGCCTAAATGGTCCTGGGCTTTCTTCAGGGTGGAATAATGTTAATATCATCCCCACAAACTGATATAACGTGTGTTTTTGTGTGTGGCATGCAATTATATTCAAAGCATGCACAGGCTGCGCTAATTCTTGCCAATCTGGGTAGTTCCCAGAGCAACGGAGACTGTAACCTCCACGGGGGCATGAGTGGGTAGCCCTGTAGTCAGACCTGCGTCAAGGGTCCCAGCCCACTTTGCAACCTACTCGGCTCTGCTCCCCTGCTTTTGGCTCTTTGGTCAAAGGATCTCTTCACTCTTTTGGCACTGTGGGTTTCTCCTGAATCTCCAGATCTTCATGTTTTGAGAAAGTTTTTCCCTACCATTGACGCTTGGGCTCATCGTGTGGAGTCTGGTCCAGCTCTCTTCCCTCCTCAGGCCGAGAGTAGGCAGTTCCTGGCCCATGGCACCAGGTTCTGTGGAAGAAAAGGCAATGTCTTCACGCCTATTTGAAGTCTAAACACGTTTACTGAAGCAAAAGATATGAAAAGAAGCACTCCATGAGACAGCGCTTCACCTCCTGAGATGAGAGCTATGCAGTGCTAACATAATGTACCTGCTTATAAACTTTTCCTGTTCTTAAGCAGCAATGGGAAAGACAGAACTGTGACAAACATAAAAACTACAGACAGTGGGAGTTTCAGCAGATGTCGGCTTTGCTCATGAGAAGGACAGAGAAGTCCTTGAAAAGGTACAGATAGTATATACATCTCGGACATGGAGTTAGTCATTTGTGAATCCTTGCTTGCAAGTGCCAAAACGAAAAGGAGGCTAAGTATGTCAGAATCACAAGTACATGTGAGGCCTAGTATAACATGGACATAGAAAATGGCATGTTTGTTAAATGCAATATATATCAGCATAAGCCATAAAATGAAAACAATTCTAAAGCTGGTGTGGATTAAGAAAACGTGCACTAAACCATATCACCCTCAGGGGGACACTGAAGTGGAATTTTTCAACAGAACACTGCTTTGTGTTAAAAAAATCAATGGGATATGTACCATACTGAATTATACTTGGGAAAGAAGACAGATTGCCAGTGGATCTGTTTTTTAACCATTCCTGATGGGGATTGTCCATGCATTTATCCACAATATGTTCACAACTGAAGCAACAGTTGGTTCAACCCTAGCAATCTCCGAATGCTACAGCGGACTACAATTCTAGAACAAGCATTGGCATAGCCAATAGGTCTCGCTTTTGGGACCTTATAAGTGCTTAGCCATGCAACAGTTGATGTTGTTGTACCAAGGATATTGTGCTGCATAACTAAACACTTATAAGGTCCCAAAGGCGAGACCTATTGGCTATGCCAATGCTTTTTTTTTTCTTAAAGGACAAGCAGTGCTATCAGGCTCCGGCTGCCACTTAGTCCACCGCAGGGTAGAAGAGGGATAGAAGAGGGGTAGAGGGGTAGAAGAGGGGTAGAGGGGTAGAAGAGGGGTAGAGGGGTAGAAGAGGGGGAGAAGAGGGGTAGAAGGGTAGAAGAGGGGTAGAAGAGGGGTAGAGGTGTAGAAGAGGGGTAGAGGGGTAGAAGAGGGGTAGAAGAGGGGTAGAGGGGTAGAAGAGGGTTAGAAGAGGGGTATAAGAGGGGTATAGTGGTAGAAGAGGGGTAGAGGGGTAGAAGAGGGGTGGAGGGGTAGAAGAGGGGTTGAGGGGTAGTAGAGGGGTAGAAGAGGGGTAATAGTGGGGTAGAGGGGTAGTAGAGGGGTAGAAGAGGGGTAGAGGGGTAGTAGAGGGGTAGAGGGGTAGTAGAGGGGTAGTAGAGGGGTAGAGGGGTAGAAGAGGGGTAGAGGGGTAGAAGAGGGGTAGAGGGGTAGAAGAGGGGTAGAAGAGGGGTAGAAGAGGGTTAGAAGAGGGGTAGAAGAGGGGTAGAGTGGTAGAAGAGGGGTAGAAGAGGGGTAGAGGGGTAGAAGAGGGGTAGAGGGGTAGAAGAGGGGTAGCGGGTAGTAGAGGGGTAGTAGAGGGGTAGTAGAGGGGTAGAGGGGTAGTAGAGTGATAGAGGGGTAGTAGAGGGGTAGAGGGGTAGAAGAGGGGTAGAAGAGGGGTAGAAGAGGGTTAGAAGAGGGGTAGAGTGGTAGAAGAGGGGTAGAGGGGTGGAGGGGTAGAGGGGTAGAAGAGGGGTTGAGGGGTAGTAGAGGGGTAGTAGAGGGGTAGAGGAGTAGTAGAGGGGTAGAGGGGTAGAAGAGGGGTAGAGGGGTAGAAGAGAGGTAGAGGGGTAGAGGGGTAGAAGAGGGGTAGAGGGGTAGAAGGGTAGAAGAGGGGTAGAGGGGTAGAAGAGGGGTAGAAGAGGGGTAGAGGGGTAGAAGAGGGGTAGTAGAGGGGTAGAAGAGGGGTAGAGGTGTAGCGGGGTAGAGGGGTAGAAGAGGAGTAGAGGGGTAGTAGAGGGGTAGAAGGGTAGAAGAGGGGTAGAGGGGTAGAAGAGGGGTAGAAGGGTAGAGGAGGGGTAGTGGGGTAGAGGGGTAGAAGAGGGGTAGAGGGGTAGAGGGGTGGTAGAGGGGTAGTAGAGGGGTAGAGGGGAAGTAGAGGGGTTGAGGGGAAGGGGGTAGAAGAGGGAAGAGGGGTAGAGGGGTAGAAGAGGGGTAGAGGGGTAGAGGGGTAGAAGAGGGGTAGAGGTGTAGAAGAGGGGTAGAGGGGTAGAAGAGGGGTAGAGGAGTAGAAGAGGGGTAGAGGGGTAGAAGAGAGGTAGAGGGGTAGTAGATGGGTAGAGGGTTAGAAGAGGGGTAGGGGGTAGAAGAGGGATAGAGGGGTAGTAGAGGGGTAGAGGGTAGTAGAGGGGTTGTAGAGGGGTAGAAGGGTAGAGGTGGGGTAGAGGGGTGGTAGAAGGGTAGAAGAGGGGTAGAAGAGGGGTAGAGGGGTAGAAGAGGGGTAGAGGGGTAGTAGAGGGGTAGTAGAGGGGTAGTAGAGGGGTAGAGGGGCAGTAGAGGGGTAATGGGGAAGAGGGGTAGAAGAGGGGAAGAGGGGTAGAGGGGTAGAAAAGGGGTAAAGAGGTAGAAGAGGGGTAGAGGGGTAGAGGGGTAGAAGAGAGGTAGAGGGGCAGAGGGGTAGAAGAGGGGTAGAGGTGTAGAAGAGGGGTAGAGGGGTAGAAGAGGGTTAGAGGGGTAGAGGGGTAGAAGAGAGGTAGAGGGGTAGTAGAGGGGTAGAAGAGGGGTAGAGGGGTAGAAGAGGGTTAGAGGGGTAGAAGAGAGGTAGAGGGGTAGTAGATGGGTAGAGGGTTAGAAGAGGGGTAGAGGGGTAGAAGAGGGGTAGAGGGGTAGTAGAGGGGTAGTAGAGGGGTAGAGGGGCAGTAGAGGGGTAATGGGGAAGAGGGGTAGAAGAGGGGAAGAGGGGTAGAGGGGTAGAAAAGGGGTAAAGGGGTAGAAGAGGGGTAGAGGGGGTAGAGGGGTAGAAGAGAGGTAGAGGGGCAGAGGGGTAGAAGAGGGGTAGAGGTGTAGAAGAGGGGTAGAGGGGTAGAAGAGGGTTAGAGGGGTAGAGGGGTAGAAGAGAGGTAGAGGGGTAGTAGAGGGGTAGAAGAGGGGTAGAGGGGTAGAAGAGGGGTAGAGGGGTAGTAGAGGGGTAGTAGAGGGGTAGTAGAGGGGTAGAGGGGCAGTAGAGGGGTAATGGGGAAGAGGGGTAGAAGAGGGGTAGAGGGGTAGAAAAGGGGTAAAGGGGTAGAAGAGGGGTAGAGGGGTAGAGGGGTAGAAGAGAGGTAGAGGGGCAGAGGGGTAGAAGAGGGGTAGAGGTGTAGAAGAGGGGTAGAGGGGTAGAAGAGGGTTAGAGGGGTAGAAGAGAGGTAGAGGGGTAGTAGAGGGGTAGAGGGTTAGAAGAGGGGTAGGGGGGTAGAGGGGTAGTAGAGGGGTAGTAGAGGGGTAGTAGAGGGGTAGAAGGGTAGAGGTGTGGTAGAGGGGTGGTAGAGGGGTAGAAGGGTAGAAGAGGGGTAGAAGAGGGGTAGAGGGGTAGAAGAGGAGTAGAGGGGTAGTAGAGGGGTAGAGGGGTAGTAGAGGGGTAGTAGAGGGGTAGAGGGGTAGAAGAGGGGTAGAAGGGTAGAGGGGTGGTAGAGGGCTAGAGGGGTAGAGGAGGGGTAGAGGAGGGGTAGAGGGGTAAAAGAGGAGTAGAAGAGGGGTAGTAGAGGGGTAGAAGAGGGGTAGTAGAGGGGTAGAGGGGTATAGGGGTAGAAGAGGAGTAGAGGGGTAGAAGGGTAGAAGAGGGGTAGAGGGGTAGAGGGGTGGTAGAGGGGTAGTAGAGGGGTAGAGGGGAAGTAGAGGGGTAGAGGGGAAGAGTGGTAGAAGAGGGGAAGCAGGGTAGAGGGGTAGAAGAGGGGTAGAGGGGTAGAAGAGAGGTAGAGGGGTAGAGGGGTAGAAGAGGGGTAGAGGTGTAGAAGAGGGGTAGAGGGGTAGAGGGGTAGAAGAGGGGTAGAGGGGTAGAAGAGAGGTAGAGGGGTAGTAGAGGGGTAGAGGGTAGAAGAGGGGCAGAGGGGTAGTAGAGGGGTAGAAGGGTAGAGGTCTGGTAGAGGGGTGGTAGAGGGGTAGAAGGGTAGAAGAGGGGTAGAAGAGGGGTAGAAGGGTAGAAGAGGGGTAGAGGGGTAGTAGAGGGGTGGTAGAGGGGTAGTAGAGGGGTAGAGGGGAAGTAGATGGGTAGAGGGGTAGAAGAGGGGAAGAGGGGTAAAAGTGGGGTAAAGGGGTAGAAGAGGGGTATAGGGGTAGAAGAGAGGTAGAGGGGTAGAGGGGTAGAAGAGGGGTAGAGGGGTAGAGGTGTAGAAGAGGGGCAGGGGGGTAGAAGAGAGGTAGAGGGGTAGAGGGTTAGAAGAGGGGTAGGGGGGTAGAAGAGGGGTAGAGGGGGGGTAGAGGGGTAGTAGAGGGGTAGAAGGGTGGTAGAAGGGTAGAAGAGGGGTAGAGGGGTAGAAGAGTGGTAGAGGGGTAGTAGAGGTGTAGAGGGGTAGTAGAGGGGTAGAAGGGTAGAAGGGTAGAAGAGGGGTAGAAGGGTAGAGGGGTAGAAGAGGGGTAGAGGTGTAGAAGAGGGGTAGTAGAGGGGTAGAAGGGTAGAGGGGTGGTAGAGGGGTAGAGGGGTAGAAGAGGAGTAGTAGAGGGGTAGAAGAGGGGTGGTAGAGGGGTATAAGGGTAGAGGGGTAGAAGGGTAGAAGAGGGGTAGAGGGTTAGAAGAGGGGTAGTGCAGTGGTGCTATATATTTATCACAGCGGCATTACACTGTGAAGGTCCTGCGAGGGTTTTATTTTATATAAAAATACATCACTTTAGTAATGTCTCAGAATATATAAATATATGCAAAGTAAGAATGAAAGTCAAAAAGTAACCAACCTTGCCAATAGGTCTGGTCTTGATACATTTGTACAGGTTCTATGTTGAATGCATTGACAAACACCGCACGTGCAGGTGCTCATTTGCCTACAGACATGGCCCAGATGTGCACTTGAACGCACATGTACACACAATCGGACCGCACACGTAGCAGCACATGCAGACGCAGGTGGATGTTGGTTGGAAAAATGCTTAAAATCATGGCTGTGAAGTGCTATAGAGGGATGGACAGCTGGCCGGGGGTGTATGCGATGGTGGGTGGAAGGATGTGTAGATAGAAGGGTGTTGATGCATTGCTGGGTGGATAAAAGAGTGAGTGAATAGATGAATGCTTGGGTCTCCGTGGATAAATGAGTGTTTGCTTCTTAGTGGATGGATATATGCTTACGTGGTTTACGTGGGTTGATGGAAATATGTGGGTGAGTGGATGAATGTACGAGTATTTAGAAGTAAGAATAGAAGAGCAAATGTTTTTAAGAGTAAGTATACATATGTAAGAGTAGCAGTAAGTAGGAGTAAGATGAAGAGTCAGTAAAAGTAAGTATAAGAGTGAGAGTGGGAGTACTTGGAAGCAACAGTAGGAATAAGTCGAGAAATAAGTGTAAAAGGAGGAGTAAGATCCAATGTACAGAGGTGTAGAAGTAGGAGTACGATTAGGAATATGTGTAGAGTAAGAGTGGCAGTAATTAAAAGAAAGTATATGTTTAAGTATGAGTACTAGTAGGCATAAGTAGGAATAATTGTGGGAGTAAGTAAGAGTAGGTGTACATAGGATTAAAAGTATGTCTGGGAGTATGATTCGGAGTAAATAGTAAGAGTAGAAGAATACAGGAGTGGGAGCATCTGTCTAGATCACGGGTACTCATAGTACGGCCCGTGGGCCGGCGGCGGCCCGGCAAGCCTTCCTTGGCGGCCCGCGGACCTTGCAGATACCTACCTATGTTTTTTCTTCTTTTTTTTTTTTAAGTGCCAGCAAACACCGACGGTTGCAGCAGCGCTCTATGGGGCCAGGCGATTCTTTAAAAACCATTCACTTGTTAATGAGGCTTTGTTGTATTTCACCTCTTTTTAGCGCCCCTGCATCCATGCAGGGGCGCTAAGAAGAGGTGAAATACAACAAAGCCTCATTAACAAGTGAATGGTCTTTTAAAGACCTGAGGCTGTGAAGTACTCGGGTGCGGCTGTGTGTGCGCCCGGGAAGCTGTCTCAGCCCGGGCTGACACACACGCGGGGTGACGTGACAGAGCGAGGGAGACAGACAGACAGAGGGAGGGAGACAGACAGAGGGAGGGAGACAGACAGAGGGAGACAGACAGAGGGAGACAGACAGAGGGAGGGAGACAGAGAGAGGGAGACAGAGGGAGAGAGGGAGGCAGAGGGAGACAGGGAGGGAGTCAGGGGGAGACAGAGGGAGGGAGAGGGAGACAGAGAGAGGGAGACAGAGAGAGGGAGACAGAGGGAAGGAGACAGAGAGAGGGAGACAGAGAGAGGGAGACAGAGAGGGAGACAGAGAGGGGGAGACAGAGGGAGGGAGACAGAGGGAGGGAGACAGTGGGAGAGAGAGAGAGGGGGAGACAGAGGGAGGGAGACAGAGAGGGAAACAGAGGGAGGGAGACAGGGAGGGAGACAGACAGAGGGAGACAAACAGAGGGAGACAGACAGAGGGAGACAGACAGAGGGAGACAGAGAGAGAGGGAGACAGACAGAGGGAGACAGACGGAGGGAGACAGACAGAGGGAGACAGACGGAGGGAGACAGACGGAGGGAGATAGAGGGAGGGAGTCACGGGGAGGGAGAGGGAGACAGACAGAGGGAGACAGACAGAGGGAGACAGACGGAGGGAGATAGACGGAGGGAGACAGACGGAGGGAGATAGAGGGAGGGAGACAGACAGACAGAGAGAGAGGGAGGGAGATAGACAGAGGGAGGGAGACAGAGGGAGGGAGACAGAGGGAGGGAGACAGAGGGGAGGGAGACAGAGAGGGAGACGGAGAGAGAGAGGGAGAGAGAGAGAGAAAGAGGGAGGGAAACAGAGGGAGGGAGACAGAGGGAGGGAGACAGAGGGAGGGATACAGAGAGGGAGGAGACAGAGAGGGAGGGAGACAGAGGGAGGGAGACAGAGAGGGAGGGAGACAGAGGGAGGGAGACGGAGGGAGGGAGACGGAGAGGGGGAGACAGAGAGAGGGAGACAGAGAGGGGAGACAGAGAGGGGAGACAGAGAGGGGGAGACAGAGGGAGGGAGACAGAGGGAGGGAGACAGAGGGGGAGACAGAGAGGGGGAGACAGAGAGAGGGAGAGACAGAGGGAGGGAGACAGAGGGAGGGAGACAGAGAGAGGGAGACAGAGAGAGGGAGACAGAGAGGGAGACAGAGAGAGGGAGACAGAGGGAAGGAGACAGAGGGAAGGAGACAGAGAGAGGGAGACAGAGGGAGGGAGACAGAGAGGGAGGGAGACAGAGAGGGAGACAGAGAGGGAGAGAGAGAAACAGAGAGAGAAACAGAGGGAGGGAGACAGAGGGAGGGAGACAGAGGGAGGGAGAGAGACGGAGGGAGACAGACGGAGGGAGACAGACGGAGGGAGAGGGAGGGAGAGGGATGGAGGGAGAGGGAGGGAGACAGAGGGAGAGGGAGGGAGACAGAGGGAGAGGGAGGGAGACAGAGCGAGAGGGAGGGAGACAGAGCGAGAGGGAGAGAGAGAGAGACAGAGAGAGACAGAGAGAGAGAGACAGAGAGAGGGAGACAGAGCGAGAGGGAGAGAGAGGGAGAGAGAGAGAGAGAGGAGGGCGACAGACAGAGGGAGGGAGACAGATAGAGGGAGACAGAGGGAGGGAGAGAGAGAGAGGGAGAGAGAGAGAGGGAGACAGAGGGAGAGAGGGAGAGAGAGAAAGGGAGAGGGAGAGAGGGAGAGGGAGAGAGAGAGAGGGAGAGGGAGAGAGGGAGAGAGAGAGGGAGGGAGACAGGGAGGGAGACAGAGAGAGGGAGACAGAGAGAGGGAGACAGAGAGAGGGAGAGGGAGAGAGGGAGACAGAAAGAGAGAGAGGGAGAAAGAAAGAGAGAGAGGGAGACAGAGAGAGGGAGACAGAAAGAGAGAGAGGGAGACAGAAAGAGGGAGACAAAAAGAGAGAGAGGGAGACAAACAGTGAGTGAGACAGAGAGAGGGAGGGAGAGAGGGAGGGAGAGAGAGAGAGAGAGAGAGAGAGAGAGAGAGAGAGGGAGGGAGACGGAGAGAGAGGGAGGGAGACGGAGAGAGAGGGAGGGAGACGGAGAGAGAGAGAGAGAGAGGGAGGGAGAGATAGAGAGAGGGAAGGAGACAGAGCGAGAGAGAGAGAGATAGATAGATAGAGAGAGAGAGAGATGTGTGTATGCCGGGTCTGGTGGCTCAGTGGACGAAGGCGTCCGCTGCAGGGGCCTGTGTTCAACCTCATGGTCATAGTTATTTTTTTTTGCTCTAGCCCCACCCCCTCCCCCACTGACCTTGCCCCCACCGGTGCGGCCCTCGGCCACAAACCACACTGTAAATTTGGCCCCCGAGAGAAAGTTTGTGAGTACCCATGGTCTAGATGGAGTAAAAAGTAGCGAGTAAGACTAAATCCGAGTAAGCCAAAACATTTGGCACCGACCATGAAAGAAGCTTCCTGTAATGTGGCGCTTGCAAAAGTTCCGGCACTTTCTAAAACTTTGTTTAATTGATATTGGTTAAGCAGATCAGCCCAAAGATAGATTAATGAAGTGTTTAAAAAATGTATACGACATTGGAATCTTGCGCAAAGCTCTATTAGACAAAGTCAGTGGTGTGTTACTGATGAAAAGGAATTTGTTGAATTTAACTACACCCAAACTTCCTCGATGTAATCTACGCGATAACCACATTGTAAGCCAAGAGGCCACACACTGTCATTAAATAAACATAAGACCACGTACTGCCAGCAACGCAAAACGCAGTTGGCAAGAGAAATGTAGAAGCATAGCTGGAATTCCTTCATCCAAACCAGAGAGAATATAGAACAAGCGGTCTTCAAAAAGGAGACGGAGAGGGCGGAGCTAGTGGGCGCGCGGCGGCAAAAGTGAAAGCAGCTGCAGCGTCCACACGCTTTCTGTGTGCCCGCGAGAGATGCACTGAGCGCATGACGAGAGAGGTAAGCCAGATGGCGCCTCTGCTCGTAACTGTGCGCGTGACCGCACGCTCGAGGCCACATAGAAATCGTGTGGTCGGATTTTTGAATGCCCACTCACTAAAAGTCTCGCCAGAGCAGCGCATGCGCTGGCTCAGGCGAGACCTAAAAATAAAGCAAGAAATGACCACTGTGTAAAGCAACTATACTTGCAACCATGTGATAATATCCTATTACGCTGCATAGGGCAAAGCTGGGAAAACAAACTGGGAGATAAAAGGAATGCTAAACTTTACGTCGTAGAAAGTATAACGCCTGAAATTCCTGTGCACTGAGCACATCAGGAATAAAACTGCAGACTGTATAAAGATCTTCACTTACATTACGTGCCCACTCCATTGGAGATTACTTTGGTATGTTATGTTGCTTGCCTGTGTATAATGCTAACAACCACGTCCATGGCATCATATCGCCTTTTTACTATGTTAAACTTAGTATGGAAGTGGTAAAGCCATCAATTGAGTCTGTGTGCTGGTGTTTGTGAGAGGTTAGGAGAGTATGAGCAATGTTCAGCTTACAAGTGGTTTATGTAAGTTAATGTGAAGGTAAATTGGGGTTAATCGAGAGAGAGCTTTGTAGAATCATATACGAGTGGGTGGATGTACCGAAGGATTCTTGAATTTTTCTGTTTTAGGAGGTCGGTTTTCCATTGCTCTACTGGAGTAAAGTGTAGTGTATCTATACATCACATTTCAGGAAGGAAATTGTGGGACAATGTTGTGCGCAGAAGGTGTGGTGTATTTATGTGACCTTCAGTAGAGTGGTTTCTCAGTTTATATTACTGTGGTACGTGAATGTGCTGTTAATTTGGCTGTTTGTGATTTTGGATGTATTCAGCTAGCAAAGTGGGTAGGCTGCTGGTTTGTGCACAAGTTGTGAGCATGGCGGAGTGCTGATAGCTGTAGGCCGTTGAGCGGAGGTCTACACTCGCAGATTCCAAAGAATTACGAGTGACTTTGGCCGAGCTCTGGTTCCGGATTTATGTGAAATAATGTGGCTTCCGCCATGCTCAAATTGATCAATTATCCCAAAACAAAAAATTCTGTGAGGAAACAGAGGATTATGAGCCCATAGGATTAAAGCACATATATTGTCCAACAGTTCTGGGTCCCGAGGAGAACCCTGTGACTTTGTGTTGGGTTTGAAACGTGTCAACCGCTCATATATACCAGGGAAAGTGTATGAAAAAGGAGCTTTGGCATACAAAGAATTTTTAGGGGGAACTTTTTATATTTTCCAACCCCTGTTTTCATTGAAATTGGACACAGTATAAGCCTCTATCCCTGGTCCTGGATGATTGACTATGAGCCTTAATCGGCACTCCAATCCATTATAGGCTCTTGTCAATGGTTACAATTCAGAACTAGGACATCAATGTTTATGTGTATCAATAATTTGATGTTTTGTGGTTTGGTATGATTTAATGTCTTTAGAACAGTTCACTGCATGTTTAAACTGTGATGTTGGCATCTTAAAAATTCGATTTGTTTTGTCATGTGTGTTGTTCTGCTGTTTATTACAGATATGGTGTAAATAAAACATAGAAGAAAGTGTTTTTCCATAAATAATGATGAAAATAAAAAAAGAACACAATTATTTTTTTAAATATTTTTTTATTGAGTATACGACGACAATCAGTAGTATCATGTTAGCATAAATATACATAATAGAAACAGAATCTCCCACTCCCCATAGGTTAAAACTCAACAGTATCAGAAGTCTACATCACTACATTCAACTGCAGCTACTCTCACGCCCATGGCAATTTATGAGGACCTCCTCTCTGACTCGGAGCATAGGCCACCCCTGTATTCATTCCCGTGACCCCAAATCTTTTCCCACTTATGGGGACAACCACGAGCCTCACAGATTACCCTTTCCGCTACCATACACCAATCAATATCTTGTTTCCAATCTTTGAGCTGTGTTGGTGATTCTGCTCCCCACATTCTGACTATGTTCCTCTTGGCCACCATGAGGCCCAGGATGACCCATATTTGCTCCATGCAGCCCAGGTCTGTTGCCTCCCACACATTCAGAAGACACCACCTAGCCGAGGGAGATACATCTCCACCACCCACAGTGTTCATACAGGCCACCACCGAGGTCCAATAGGTCTGTATTACAGGTCAGTCCCAGAGTATATGGCAGAAGGTGCCCTCAACCCCACACCCCTGCATGCAAGCTGAATCAAGTCTCCTTCCCATCTTGACTAATGTGTTACAAGACACATAGGCCCTCTGTATTATCTTGAGTTGCAAAAAGTATCAAGAAGAACTAGTTCACACTCTAGAAACTAGGGGGCAGATTTACAAGCCCCTTGCGACACTTTTGCGTCATTTTTCCCATGTTAAAAATGACGCAAAAGTGGCGCAAGGGGCTTGTAAATCTGCCCCTAGATGTTCATGTTTGAAAAAACATTTGTTTTTTTAAGAAAAACATTTGTTTTTTAAGAAAACCCTCACCCACCAACCTAGTTGGTGGCATGCTTCATCATCGGGTGCCACCCAAGGTGCCGAGTTCACCTCGGGTGTACTTCGACGCCTGATCTACAGCGGAGCTGGTTTTGAATGTGATAGGTGTGCAGTGGTGCTATTAAAGTGAAGTTAAAAACTGTCCAATGGGTCCCTTAGAATAAAGGTCAGTATTTAATGGTGGGCCCTCTGGCAGTGCTTAAAAAGAGGAAGTGGATATGTGTTGAGATTAAATTATGTCTCTAATATCCAATAATAAGGGTCAGGTCTACATATTCTAGCCAGACTGCAACGTTTGCTGGCTTTCGTCAGGACCTATGTGTTGTTATCTAAGTGAAGGGCGTGATGGTCAGGTATAGTTATGGTGACCAGAGGTGATGTCGCACTCGCTAAGGTGCGATGAGAAAGGAGGAACTTTCCTCCAATAGTTGCTTAAAATCTGTAAAGAAAGAAGACAGACAGAACGTACAAATTCATGAACATATAATTGAGATGCTTCTCATTGGCGCACATGGTGAATGTGACTTGTCTAGCTCAATATCCGGTAATTAAGCGGAAAAAAATGCTAGCGTGAAACGAGATGTGGCGCTTGTGCGTGACCGTTCCATAGTACTGAGTAATATGCGCTATAGTGAGTATGTTCGATACTGAGGAGGATTTCATAAAATAGCGATTTTGTAAAATAATGAAGAGAAATGCTTACGATGAGATTTCCATCAAGAGCAACATGAATCCCGCGAGGGGGCAGAACCTATAGTCACACTCTGAAAGTGTGATTGGGGAGAGGAAATGAGACATTAAAAGTAAGCAAAACAATCCCTGTTACAGAGGGGGTTCCCGGTACCTGTGGTGTCCTTCAACCTCGGATCAGGACTCTGGACTTCAAAGTACACTTACTTCGTCAAAGTCGTCTGCCCGCTTCCCGTACCTACTCCGGCCTTCTGCTCGGGATTCCGTAGATGTGGCTGGGCTGAGGAAAGCCGGCATTTATGTGTGTGGGCTCCCTCCCGGTGTCGGCCATAATTGCTCGCATGTGCGTCATGTGGTATGTGAGGTGTAGCCCCTAATTTGGATGTGGTAACAGGGGACCTGTCTGCGTCCTTGTAGGGTGTTTAGAGGAACTGGAGATAGGTTGTGACACCCCTATGTTGTACATGTGTGTTCACTGGCCGGGGCCCCATGATCTGTACCACAAGACCCGCCCCGAAAACAGACTCCCAAGTGTGAGTCTTTCTACTCCTTTTTTTGCAACTCCGCATACCACCACTCCCCCGCACCACGTCACGACGTCAGGCGCCATGACGCACATGCGAGCAATTACGGCTGACAGAGGGAGCATTTCTCTTCATTATTTGACATAATCGCTATTTTATGAAAACCGCCGCAGTATCGAACATACTCACTATAGCGCATATTACTCAGTACTATGGAACAGTCACGCACAAGCGCCACATCTCGTTTCACGCTAGCATTTTGTTTCCGCTTAATTACCGGATATTGAGCTAGACAAGTCACATTCACCATGTGCACCAATGAGAAGCATCTCAATTATATGTTCATGTATTTGTACGTTCGGGAAACATCCTTTACATCGCGGTGATTACACCGCGATGCATTTAGAACGCTGCAATTACAACGCAAGCGTTACATCGACTTGCACTGGAGGGCGCTATAACCTAAGGAATAGTAAGATTTACTATTCCAACACCTTCCCTACTGTACGTAGACTGGTGTTGGAATAGTAAATCTTACTACTCCTAAGTCCAGCGCCCTCCAGCGCAAGTCGTTGTAACGACTTGCGTTGTAAAAACTGCGATGTTACATACCGCGATCATTTTGATCGCGTTGTAACATCACATATTCGTACGTTCTGTCTGTCTTCTTTGGAGGAAAGTTCCTCCTTTCTCATCGCACCTTAGTGAGTGCGACATCACATCTGGTCACCATAACTATACCTGACCATCACGCCCTTCACTTAGATAACAACACATAGGTCCTGACGAAAGCCAGCAAATGTCGCAGTCTGGCTGAAACATGTAGACCTGACCTTTATTATTGGATATTAGAGACATAATTTAATCTCAACACATATCCACTTCCTCTTTTTAAGCACTGCCAGAGGGCCCACCATTAAATACTGACCTTTATTCTAAGGGACCCATTGGACAGTTTTAAATTCACTTTAGTAGCACCACTGCACACCTATCACATTCAAAACCAGCTCCGCTGTAGATCAGGCGCCGAAGCACACCCGAGGTGCACTCGGCACCTTGGGTGGGACCCGATGATGAAGCATGCCACCAACTAGGTTGGTGGGTGAGGGTTTTCTTAAAAAAACAAATGTTTTCCAACCATGAACATCTAGCTTCTAGAGTGTGAACTAGTTCTTCTTGATACTTTTTGTACTCATTAGGGGACGCGAACTAGCCCCCACAGACACTCTGTCCTCCCTCTACCATTGATATATATATATATTATCTTGAGTTGCACCAGGCGAAATCGTGATCTGGTCGCCACCTCTTTAGGAGAGGCTAGGGCTTCCTGCCAGTCCTCATCCTCTATGTCTCCAATGTCAGTTTGCCAATGTTGGCAGAGCTGAAGCAATGTGTCTGGCGCATTGTTGACCATTTTTTTATACGTTAAGGAGATTGATTTACGTACCATGTAGTCATCTAATAGTCTGGTTTCTAATACGGATGCTTCCGGGAGGGCCTCTCCTTTAGGGACCACAGCCTTTAGGGCGTGGCGGATCTGAAGGTATCGGAAAGTTCCTGAGGCAACCAGGTCATAATCACGCTGTAAATCGGGAAACTGCAACATTGTTCCCCCTCTCCAGATATTCCCAACCCTGGAGATACCTATCAGGTCCCATTATCAGAGCCGGGTCTCCTGCCTAACGTGCCCAGTTTCTTAGAGTCCCACAGTGGCGTTGACTGGGTGATTTTACCTTCCCAGCACAGTGTTTTGAGATTTTTGTGCCACAATTGGACCGTAAGGGCTGTGGGTCCCGTAAGAGTCATATGTTTTGGGGAGGTGTACAGTGCTCATCTGTAACCATGTGGTTGCAACACATAGCGGTCCATATTGTATGCCGGTCGTCTAGAGGGCGGTGCACCCAGTGGTTAACAGTGGCGAGCTGTGCCTCCTGATTGTATTTATAGATATCCGGCAATGCTATACCACCGTCATACCAGTCATGTGTTAATTTTTGAAGAGCTATACGAGGCCCTCCCCCCTGTCCCACAGCAAAGTCCTCAATTCAGTCTCTATTGCACGGAAAAACACACCAGGGACTGGGAATGGTGTATTCTGCAACACATAAAGAAACCGCAGCAGTGCCTTCATCTTGAATAGGGCAGCTCGACCAAGAAGGGACAAGGGCAAGGTCCTCCAATGGCACACGTCTCTCCGAAGCCACTGTAGGGGACCCTGGAGATTGTCAGTGAATGAGTCGGGATTGGTGGTGACAAAGATACCCAAATAGCGGAAGCCATTAAACGTCACCTTGGCTTCACATTCCCTTGGTTGTTGCGGGACGTCCCCATAGAGAACAAATAGCGCCGGCTTAGACCAATTAATGGTAGGCCCCTAGCACCTACCGAAGGCTGTGAATATATCCAGTATATGACCCAGGGAGGCGCGAGGGGCTGCTATGTACAACAGAATATTATCAGCATACAGAGATATTCTGTCCTGCCATTCCTCTGTCCAGTGTAGGCCATGTATCAAAGGGTCAGTGTGACTCAGATCGCCAGTGGCTCCAAAACTAGGGCATACAAGAGAGGCAAAAGATGGCAGCCCTGCTGGGTCCCAAGGCGCAAGGGGTATTCGCTAGAGGTTTTCACATTAACGACCACTTGGGCCAAGGGATCAGTGTATAGTAATCGTACCCAGGGCAAAAACTTGGCCCGAAGCCCATCCATTCCAATACTGTGAAAAGGTATGGCATTTTCACAAAATAGTTGCGTCCTCTCGTATAGATTGGACTCGCCCTAGCACACCATGAAGGCATCGCAGATTTAAAGCCGTATTTCTGCCGGGCATGAAACCGGATTGGTCTGGGTGAACCATTTTGGTAATAATTTGTATTAATCCAAGGGCTAATAGCTTTGCCAGAATTTTGACATCCGCGTTGAGGAGGGAGATGGGTCTGTAGGAGGAGCGCGCCTCGGCCGGCCCACTCTCCTTATGAATGACTATTATGGATGCGAGCCTTTGGTCCCTGGGGAGCATCCCCTCTTCCTGACTCTCCAAGTACATTTTAAGTAAGTGCGGTGTAATAAGAGTTGTATTGGTCTTGTAAAAATCTACCCGTAGTCCGTTAGGTCCCATTGCCTTGCCGGATGTGATATTATGAATCGCTTGGGCGATTTCGTCCTCTGTGGAGTCGTTCTCCATAACGGCTCTATTCTCTATGGTGAGGGAAGGAAGTCGCGAGTCACGGAAAAGGTCCTGGCAGTTGCACATATCTATAGTCCCTACTGAGGAGTATAATTGCTCATAATAATCTGCACAGGCGTTCGCAATATCTTGCGGATCTGTGAGAGACACCCCGGCCCCCTGAGAGATCACGGTGACCCATTACTCGCCTTTTCCTTTTTGTCAAGCCATGCTATCAACTTTCCTGCCTTGTCACCAAGTTCATATATACAATGATGAGTCACGTGATAGCTAGCCCTGGTGGCATCAGTAGTCAGGTCTCTGTATTCCCGCAGCTTAAGGTCCAGCTCATGCTTTATGTCAGCTGTGGAGTCAGCACGTAATTGAGCCTCTAGAGCAAGGATGTCGTTCTCGAGTTTCTTGACCACTGCCCTCGTTTCCTTTTTGTGCCCCACTGTCAGTGAGAGTACTTCACCTTTGATTACCATCTTATATGCTTCCCAGAGGGTCTGAGAGGAGTTCACTGAGAGTCCGTTTTCTTTGAAATAATTCTCTGTGGCCTTCTTCAGGCCTGTCCTAATGCTCGGGATCTTAAGGTACCATGGGCTTAACGTGATACCTCTGTTGGTTCCCTGTTTGCCAACTCTATATATTGCCCAGATGGGGGAGTGGTTGGATATCCCATTTCACCTCCCAAAATTGCAAGACTCAGTGGGCCAAAGTAAGCAGTAGGTCGATGCAGGAGATACTCCCTTGCGCCCCTGAGTGAAATGTAAAATTCTGAGCGGTGGGGTTATGAGTGCGCCATATATCTATCAGCCCCATTGCTGTGCAAAAGTCTGTCAGTTGTTTGCGGGAAGGGATCACGTTGCGTGGAGGTAAACGGTCAGATGAGTCACACATGGTCATATTAAAGTCCCATCCAACCAGGCGTTCACCCGCAGGTAGTTCAAGGAGGAGTCTACCCAAGTCTGGGAGATTGACGTTGTGTAAGGCTGGAGGGATATACACTGATAGGATATTAATCGTTTCCGCCTCCCATATCCCAGTGAGAGCTACATATCTACCTAGGGGGTCGGCCCAGGAGTGCTTCACTGTCAACAGCAATTGTTTTTTAAGTAGAATGCCTACCCCTCTAGAGCTTGTTGTGAAACCTGTGTGAGTCACCATCTTATAGCCCCAGCGGTCTAGGGCTTTGCAAGTGTTGCCCATCAAATGCATTTCCTGTAGGAGGACCATCTCATGTGAGTGTTGTTTAATGTATTGTAGCACTACCCCTCACTTTATTTTGTCACCCAGTCTGTTCACATTCAAGGACAGGACGCGGATATCAAAGACTGTTCTCACCCTCATTCCAGGAGCCTTGCGTGGTCGGTAACCACAGGGTAATGAGCCCGTCCGCATCTACGTAATACAGAGTGGGTACTATGTTACTGTATATGTGAAGCTCTGTCGTCAAGAACAATAACATAACATTCAATACAACCCATTCCCTTCCCACTATCCCCCTACAAACTGTAAAACCCCCCGCCCTCCTCCCTGCACTACAAACTCAGAACTGTCCGCACCCAAACTCTGCAGAGTGCTCTTTGCCCCACCCCAACATGAGACCAGTGAAGGAACTGCGCACCTCCCAGTGAATGTACCCTCGGTCTCCCCTATGGCTAATACCGAAGAGCACATCTCAATCTTACAGCAGTGCTAAACAAGTGTATAGAAATTGGAAACATTTCACAGTCTCATTGCATTTGTATACGTCACCCATGTCCATAGGTTGGCTCTGTGCTTTCACCGTGATCTGTGCCATACACAGCACCAAATCACTGTATGCGATATCCCATAGTTCCCAAATAGTTCCAAACAGTGTTTAGCGGTCTGTTCATGGATCGCGTTCGGGGATGTTCTTGCCTCCCCTTGATGTGTGTCTTGTGTCTGTTGCCCCGATTAACCTTTTGCGCGGCGGCACCGCCGTCAACGCTGATTCACAGCTCCCTGCTTGCCGATGGTTCGCCAGCCATCCAAACACTCCCACGCCTCCTCAGGGTTCTCTGGGCACGTTAGGCAGGAGACCCAGTTCTCATATTTTCCCCTCCGCTTCCACTCATAATTTAGCCGGGAAGAGCATTGCATATTTAATTGCCTTGTCCCTCAACACTTTTTTGACCTCAAGAAAGCTCGTCGCTGTCTTTGTCCCTTAAGCGTAAAGTCCAGAAAACATTTTATCTGCGCATTTTCATAAGTCACTGGAGTGCACTGCAAGCTGTCTGTAGTATCACGTCCCGGTGTCTGAAATAAAAATTTGGACAATGATAGGTCGCGGGGCAGTTCCCGGCTGCAGGCGTCCTCCCGAGATCCAGTAGGCCCGTTCCACTGAAAAGAATTTAGAAAGGCCACAAGGCTGCAGCTCCTTATTTACTAAATCTTCAACAAAGAGGTCTAGTGCAGGCCCTTCCACGTGTTCTGGGGCCCCCAGTATGCGTATGTTGTTGTGCCGTGCTCTGCCTTCAAATTCTTCCAGTCGGATCTCCATTGCGGCATTGGCCTCTTGTAGATCATGAACTTGGCTCTGGAGGGTCTTAGTGTAAAGGCCAAGAGAGGTATTAGTGTCTTCGATCTCATTCACTCTGGAGCTCATATTATGTAGATCCGCCCTCATCAAAGACGCCTCAGTCGTGACTGAATCTATTCGTGTTTCCAGTGAAGACTTTATCGCCTAGATCGCCACCATAATATCCTGTAGCATCAAGGATTCCACTCCCAACAGAGGAAGCCCCGCGTCTAGTCACGAGCCTTATCACCAGGCCCCACATCCTCAGTTAAGACGAAGTGGTCCAGTGTGGTTTGATGGGCACCTCTTTGGCCCTTACTGCCCGTCATGGTGTCTTCTTGTAAGGTGGCGGAGAATAGGCCCCATATAATATGACCGGACAGGGGAGGGGGAGGACGAGGAGGAGGGTACTCACTGCTGCCTGCCTGTGGAGCAAAGGTACACATGTGGCCTGTCGGTTTTCCCACCGTGCCAAAGTCAGGCTCCTGCCCCCACCTAAAGGTGCCTCCACTGTAGGCCCAAGAGCTCCTTCTTCCCACGCTCACAATCCAACAGGAGGCAGGGGGGTGGCATTCCAGGTGGGCACCGGTGCAGGCGCTCAATACAAGGCCAGCGTTATTGGTTGGAGCTACCCCAGCACTCTGTCAGTATTATGGAGCAGAGGCTCCAATGGAATCAATGTCTTGTGGGGAGTGACACTGTGTTGCACTTACCAGTGCTTGCTGGAATCGTGGCAGGCCGATCCGGTTCCCCCAGTGAGGTTCAAGAGGGACCAGGAGCCCTGGAAGCATCAGTTCTTTGGGCCTCAATCACCTCAAATTGCAGCAGTCCCGCCTGGGCCCCTAAATCCAGTTTCTGCTCTTCTGTCCGCCGCAGATGTCACTTGATCCACAGCGGATAGTGCAGGGGCAACAGACACACCTTGGGAGTGCTGCTCTGCTCCGTTGAGACCCACTCCCCGCTCCAGTTGCACGGCCCAGGGCCGTTAGGTTGAGACATGACCGCTGCTGCATCGCACGCAGTCTCCCGGCAGCCGCGAGTAACGTGAGGGTGGCTCCGCATGTCGCCGGCCAGTCTGCAATGGCTCCAAGCCCTATGCTGCCATTTCTAAGGGTGGGCGTAGTTCGCGAAGTAGCGCTACGCGAAGCTACGCAAAGTGCAGTTTGCACTACGCGAACTACGCGTAGCACTACGCGAACTGCATAGTGCGCTGTTCGCAATGATTGCACAGTGCCGGATGCTTGTCCACACTGTGCAATCATTGAAAACGGCATCTTGCACAGTGCGAGCTGTCTTTACTGCCGCTCGAGTAGATTTTTACTCGAGCGGCAGCTTCTCAACGCGGACTGGTAGTTTCTCATCGCGAGCGGTCGCGAGCATACGCGACCACTCGCAATGAGAAACCTGACCTCCCGCGTTGAGAATCTCGCCGGGAGGTTTATTTTCCATGCTCGCGATCGGCAACTTGATGTTGCTGATTGCGAACGAGGAAAAAGTCTCGCCAGGATGTCATTTTGCTTGCTCGCGGTCGCCAACTTGACGTTGAGGACCGCGAGCAAGCAAAAAATGACCGCTGCACTACGCTACGCATGTTTGCACTGTGCTACGTGCAATTCGCGTTGTGCGAAGTAGCGCAAACTTCGCAAACTACGCAAGCGTAGCGTAGTGCTTTGCCCAGGGCTAGCCATTTCTTCCTGTACTGCTGAGCTCATTGGGTTCCCTTCGGCAACACGATCAAACAACCACCATTTGATCGCTGCGAGGGGACAGCCCTATGCCAGATTAATTGTGGGGATTCCGGCAGGGTAACGGACCTGCTTAACCAAGTTGTCATCTTAGTTGCCGGCTGGCCACGCCCCCATGAGAACACAATAATTGAATTTTGTGTTCCCGGATATCGAAAAGTGTTTTAAAAACGCATTGTCAGTACTGGCTTTTGTTTGTTTGTTAAAAAATTGCATAGTGGCCTAGCCTTGCTGACACTAAATTGGCCCAACCCCTATTGTGTTTTGAACTTTTAGAAAATTGGCATTTACTTACTTTAGCCATTTGTTGCTTCTGTCTGTCTCTGGAATACACACCTGTAGTGGGTGACAGCTGGCGTCCTGCATTCCCTCTAGACAGTCACACACAAAGGAAGGGCAGGTGTGCCTGAGTGGTAATCTGCATGCAGATGGGCCATTCCGAGCAGGAAGGGAGGGAGGAGCAGACACACCTGAAAGGGCTGTGTCCTGTCCCCACATAAAGAATTCTTTACCCCCCTGTAGTATGTCTGGAGCCAGGGTAGTAAGGGAGAGCCTCTGTGCATTTCAAAGTTTTCGTTGAAGTCTTCCCCACTTCAAAGGCACCACTGGGTATAAGTACTGGACCTTAGGCACCACCAAATCAGTACACTTCTGGACCTGTGACCACTTTGACAGCCAGGAAAAAGAGGATCTGCTGTGCTGCTCAAGGACTGCCACTCTGCTGGAACTGCTGTTTGCTGAAATCTTGCCTTCCTGTGTTGCCCTGCTGCAGTCTCTCCGCCTGGGTGAGAAGGACTGGACCTGCATCACTTGAACCCAGAGTGACTCCAAGGGCTTACTGCCTTGCCTCCTGTTGCCTAAGTCTCAGGCACATACTGTTGTAATGACAAGTATGCAGTGAGGAGAGGCGAGAGGCTGCCAATAATCCCTGTCACCACCATCCCATTCTTCTTTTTAACCCTGGCCGGATAATCCACGAATAAAGCATAAAGGGTGGATATTTCACAATCTGCACATTTAATTTGCTGATCCCTTTATTATTTTTATGTTTGTGTTGTCTTCCCCTTCCCTTTGCCCCACCCCAGGCGTTGGTCTGCGCAAGGGGTGTTGTTAGCAAGCCCTATAATGAAGCATGCCCCAATTTGTGGGTGAGGGAAGTTTTTACACACGTAGCACATGCCACTTAAACTTAAAAAGTGAGAATTTTACACTCATACCTCTTTTTGTGTGTATACAGTTTATTCGGGGAGGTTGGGGTTGGAAGTTGTCCTCTTCCCCCTTCTATATGTATGTTGGACATACTGTTGTAACCCTTGGGCTCATCTGCTTGTGAGTCTGTCCTGTCAAGTGTTGCCACCCCAGTCCTGGACCCTTGGAAGTGGACCTAGGGGTTTGCTCCAGTGGAACAGACACATACTCTGCTCTTAAGAGCAGAATTGATGCATCGCCGATGTTGCGGGAACCGGACTGGGGCATGGCACTCAGAACTGCCGCATCACACTTGCAACCACCGTTTCGGAACCGACGAATTGCCGCCACTGCTTGGAGAAGATCGATGCATCGCCTCTACATTGTGGTGAAACCCAGCGCATCACAATCAGAACCGCCATACTTCGGATCTGACGCTTTGCACATGGACCCTATGCATTCCACAGTTGCGTGGAGAAATTTGGCGCAACACCTCACCTGCGTGGGGATCACCGACGCATCTCGCTGTTGCAACCAGGATCAAGGTACCTGTGCTCCAGGGCCTGCGTGGGTCCTATATCTGGCCTGCACTCCATCACGGTCGGCCTTACCTCTTGATTTTGTCCCGGTTCAGTGCGATTGATTAACTCTTTTGGTGCTGCTTGCTTCTAAGCGCTATATTTTGCATTTAATCTTTACAAATTCATATCTCGACTTCTACTAGATGGATTCTTGTTGTTTTGGTCTAGTTTTATTTATAAAATCTTAATCTATCTTTCTAACCTGGTGTGGAGTCTTTTGTGGTGTTTTTACTGTATTGTGTGAAGTCTTAAACCAATACTTTACAACTTGCCTCTTTAGTTAAGCCTGACTGCTCTGTGCCAAGCTACCAGAGGGTGAGCACAGGATAATTTAGGTTGTGTTTTGACATACCCTGACTAGTATTGTGGTTCCTACTTGGACAGGGTGCATACCACTGCCAATCAGAAACCCAATTTCTAACACTAGACATCTGCAATTTAAGGAGGAACTGAAAACTTTGCTGTTCTGACAATTCTTTCCTCATTCCACCTCAACTGAACCCTCCATGGCACATGGAGAGCGGTGCAGTAAGTAGGTCATGGCCATAATGCAAGCAAGATAAATGTGTCCACAGCACCGTGGCTGAGCAGTAAATGACCTCCATAACTGGGGTGCAGTGGACACCCGTGTACCCGGCCCGACGCTGCTTCACTATTTTGATAGCTACGCCCCAGCATCCCTTTTGCCCCAGACCAGAATTGTAAAAATGCCTACATGTTGTTCAGCTATATGAGGGTCTCTGTTGTCTGTGCTTATCTCATAACGCTGTGTATTACATGTCACATGTTTTGTACAGCGTCCACTTTCCCCTAAGATGGGGTTTGAACTCTTTAAATATTTTTTCTGCATTTTCTTTTCTCAGAGTATCTCACCTGGATTAGTGGAGACCGACTTTGCATACCAGTTTAACAACAATGACCGAGAGAAAGCAGCAGAGGTGTACGCCAGTTTTAAGGTAATTTGACACGTGGCAGTACTGATTTATAATTTTACCTCAGTCTTTCCATTTTTGGCAAAGGCGGAGAATGGATCATTCATTTTGCAACCTGATGCTTAATGAATGAGGGGCAATGCATTTTAAAAAAAACTTTATTTATACATTTTACTTCGAACATGTGATACAGTGTGACATATGGATGTAGGTATGGCTGCAAATACACTGATACATCATGCAGGAACAAAGCTATGACAGCATCATTTACAGTCAGGGCAACCAAAACTCAATATATGAGTACCTCTTATACAAAATGACATAACCCCAGAAGCATCAATACTATGCCTCAAGTTCCTAGCGCCACCCCCGGAGACCCCATCATATAGCAACAAAGGTTTTCCAACAAATATGTGTATATATTATGTATGTAAAGGCATATAGGGGGTTCCTGGTCACAGTACATATTGGAGAGGAGTAACAAAAATGTGCTCAATTGTCACCATATGTTATTACCTCGGCAGCACCCCTCTCTGCCTCCGCTTCCTCCTCTCTGGCCAAGTAGGCCTGATAAAGGTCCCAAATGTCCCTGACATGGCTCCGTAGTGGGAGGAGCTCCCAATAAGTGTCAGACTGCGTGTTGCAATAAACCATAAATGGCGACGGGCCCAGGACATGGCTACCCGTCGTTGTGCTAGTAGCAAAACAATAGCCACCAGTTGTCTAACACTGCTCTGCACCTCCTTGTCGTAACCCAGCAGCACCAAAAGTGGGGAGGGATCCAGCGTCATTCCAACGATAGACGCGAGTTCCTCAAACACAACTCGCCAAAATTCCTGTACACCTGGACAATACCAGGCGAGGTGTGCAAAGCCCACCTCTGCCACACCACAGCGCGGGCATTCTGCACTATCATGCAAGCCAAAGCGATGTAATCAAGCTGGTGTATGCAAAAACCTATGTCCGCTGTTTAGGGAGAAAGTCTTTGTAACGGTGCAGCATACTGCCACTGCTGGTCACTTATAACTATCCCCAAGTCATCCTGCCACTCAAGCCTGGCTTTGGATGGGGGCGTGGCTTAGCGCGCAACTAAGACGGCCGCGCCTTCTTGAGCTCCGTCAGATCACCGGTGCAGACGCTCTAATAGAGATGCTGTTTGGGTGATTTTTGATCATCGTGCAACAGCGATAGGCGGCGGAACAGCTTGGGAGCCTTGGGGACGGCTCACAGGTGATTCGGACTGCTTCCCTGTGTGAAGCTTTGCACAGCGATTTTCTCTTCACGTCGGGACTTCAAAATGGCGGCTGACACGGAGGTCTCGTCGATACACGGACCGAGGGCATGAAATCAATTTGTTTGCCTGTTTGGACTCCAGGCTCATTCCCCCTGCGCTGCATGAGGTATTGGTATGGCAAATCTTATACCTCTTTATGTTAGGTCCTGAGACTTCTGGGGGGACACTATTCTATTGCGTCAGCGCATACACAAAATGGCGGCCACTGACAGGATTCTCTCGGAAGTTATAGTGCCTAATTAGTGGCCTAATATACAGCTGGCTGTGCTTTAGTGGGGGTGAACTATCATATGAGCAACATTTCGTCTGATCAATTTTAAGCTTTTGGAGCCTATCCTGATTATTGCTGGATGTGCAGAGTCTACTCAGTACCATACTCTATAACCAGACGGTGTCCGGTCTTCTGTGGTGTGACATTTGCCTGTTTATTTTTATTTATTTTATTTTATTTTAAATGTTTTATATAGCGCTGGGTAGACCCGGAGGTATCAGAGCGCTTTACATGAGTATCAGACCATAGTTGCAGGTTACATCGTTATAAAGGTTACACAGTTGTTAGAGCATGGCAACATGTAAGGTCGAGATAGACAATAAGGACATATACGTAAGGGAAAAAGCAGGCAAGGGGAGAGATTCAGGGGAGGGGGGTAGGAGCAGGGGAAGTAGACAGAGAATGAAGGAGGGAAAGAGGAGGGGAGGGTGAGAGATAACAGCGTGGAAAGAGGAGGGGTAGGGTGACGGGGACACAAACCGGTAGACGAGTCAAAGCTGCGTCCAAAGTCCAGTAAGCTGTGATCCCAGGGGAAGTGGTATCATTTCCCCATCTCTATTGCGAGAGGTTCCCTTTACTCAGTGGACTCTCTCAGAGGGGTCTCTGAGACTCCAAGGCCTACATACTGGATCCTTCCCCAAAAAGGGGAGAGGGAGTGCTTTGGCAAGGGGTGCCATACCATACCTCAACTGTGAGTGGTTCCCTTGGCGCTGTGGACTCTCTCAGCGGGTTCGCTGAGACTCCAGAGTATAAATATTGGATCTTTCCCCAACAAGGGGAGAAGGAGTGCTTAGTCAAAGGGCACGAAGGACAGGGAGCTGGGCGGTGAAGCAGGCAAGGGGAGGGATTCAGGGGAGAGGGGATAGGAGCAAAGGAAGTAGACAAAGAAAAGAGTACTAAATGGGAACAAACAACATCAGTTTGGGGAATAGACTGTTTTCTCTCTGTGGCCATTAGTTTGCCCGATCTCTAAGGTAAAAACCTAGCACAGGCCAATCCAGAAGCTTGTGTTTCCAGGTCCATCTCTCTAGTGTCTACCGAATCGACGTCTTGTTGGAGCGTGGGCATGCGCGTGGTCAGATCTGTCCGGAGCTGGTCGATGGAGGCTTTCATGTCTTGATTTAGCTCAGCGCATAGTTCAGCCTTAAAATCGCGCAATGAGGATAATAAGTCATCTTTGGTGAGGGCCATGACGCTCGTAGACTCCCCTTGGTCAAGCGGCTGTCATTTGTCTGAGGGGTGGAAGAAGCTGGTGACCTTTGGTGGAGGTGGTGTCTTCTTTGCCGACATAAGTCCCTCTCTCTTTTGTCAAGATCTTGTGTTTGGGCCTCAGTCTCTATCAATTGCGTCCCTATAGGGTCCACATCTTGTTGCAGTGATGTCGTTCTCTCTTACAGGTCCGCTTTCAGCTGTTCCATAGAGGCCTGGAGATTGCCTTTTAATTCTGTGCGCAGCTCCATCTTAAAGTCTTTCAAGGACACCAGCAGGTCTTCCTTGTTCAGCACCATGCTGGATTCGGCACTCCCTTGCTCAAGCGCTTGTTTCTTCTCTGTGGGCGTAAAGTAGCTTGATACCTTGGTTGTAGACTTTTTTGGTGACATAGATACGGTCTCCACCATACACGAGGGAATCCTTGGCCCTCTGCTCACTGAGTGTGCCCAGACCCCGCTTCAATGCTTTGTTGCGCTTCTTTAAATTCTTCCCCGGTGTGTGCCTAGGGCCTTCTCAACGAAGTGGAAGGAACGGCTCCTCGTGGTGATTGTCTTCAGTGGTGGCCATCTTGGGGTCAGGCATGGATTTGTTGTCCCGGTTCTTCTGTGCGTCTAAACAGCACTCACTGACCCCTATGTACTCTCGAAGAGCCCCGCCAATGACTGCTGTACCCTCCGGCTCCTCCCGGGGTGCCCCCTGTACTGTCTTCCCGGTGGGGTACGTCGTCCGCCATATTTAAGTCAGGCGGGACGGAGGGGTAACCTCTCTGCCTTCGGAGCAACTTTTGCTTCCCGGTGCCCCCTCTCGCTGATTGTGGGGTCGAAAGATGTTGTAGCCTTGTGGGGCCCCTCAATCCAACTCACCCCCTCTGCCGCACTCCGGGTCCTCGCTGTTATCAGCTTTTGTCTTCTCCGGGGCACTCGGGACCTGTCCTTGCTTTCACGAGCTCCTCCGTGTGTGCGTGCCGTTTTCTCGTCTTCCGACTAAGAACGGATGCTAGAGACTCCTTCTCCGATGCCTTTTCTCCCGTCTTCCCTTCCGAATTTCAGCATTGGCAGTCGTGGCTGGACGGCACCATCTTGATTCGCGCCACCTCCTCGATCTGTCCGGTGTTTTCCTTCTGTCTGCTCGTATTCTGGTAGTTTCTGCTGGGCTCCCTCGACTCATCGGACCTTCATGGACCCATTCCGGTATTTATCTGCTACGTTGGGGATCAATGATCGCCCTCGACAGCAAACTGGTGATGGAGCCGGCACGGATGAATAAAAGAAATACCTACGAGCTGGAGAAGCAAAACTATTGGTGTGCACAGAAAACAACCATTCTAAACTCTACCTGTCTCACGTCTTCTGTGGTGTGACATTTGCCTGTTGTTGGATTCTCTTAGCAAGTCATCATTTCTTGGATTATTTCCTTTTGAATGTGGGTTGTGTGAGACTCTTACATTATTGGGACTACAAATTGACATTTGCTGTTGGGTCTCTCATGATATAACAGATTTACTTACAAAAGGAGCCTTCCTCAGTGCTTGATGAGTTTTCACACATTTTACAGATGTGTTGGCCTTCGGTCTATCAGACATTAATACTTTGTCTCTCCTAAGTCATTTTTACATTACTCTGTGCTCTTTTGCTTAACGCAATATCTACGCACTTTAAGTCATTTTGTGTGATTACTGTGTTTGTTTCCGATGGCAGAAAGCATGGGTGTCACTTCCAAGGACAGAGATTCTAAGAGGAATCTGAAGAGGTCTATACAGAATTCACCTACCCTGGATTTACCAGCTAAGGGTAATATTGATTCTGCTTCGACTTTAGACACTATACTACTCAAACTTAATTCAGTTCATGATATAGCACAGAGTACCAAAACTAACACAGACTTGCTTCAAATTGAGGTGGCGGCAATTCGGAATGACCTCAAATCTTTCATTACGTGTCTCCAATGTCGAAACATGCAAAAGTACTGTAGAGGACTTTACAAACAAACAAGCTAAACACGTCCAAAGTTTAGAGCGCTCCATGGCTTCATTAAGAAGAGACCTAACTGAACAGGAGGACAGAATCGTAGAAGTAACCTTCGTATTTTTGGATTACCGGAAGATTGTGAGAAATCTGCTCCTTCAGGGTTGGACTTTTTGCATACTTGGATCCCAAAGGTTCTGAACATTTCATTCCACAAGGATTTTGAAAGAGAACGTGCTCATAGAGTTCCGACTTTTAAGCCTAAAACGTTGTCTTTTCCAAGACCGTTGATCTTTAAACCTCTGCGCCATCAAAATACTGAGCCAATTGTGGCTCAAATGAGGAAGATTAAAACAATACAATGGGAAGGTCACAGAATATCAATATCACAAGACTTTGCTAGAGATACTGTCATTCGTCGTAAAGGTTTCTTGAATCTACGCAGAAGACTCATAGATATGAATATTCCATTTTCCTTTGCAGGTCCTTCAAGATTCAGAATAACTTTCAAGGGTCGTCCACAGATTTTTATGAACCTTCAGAGCTTTCGACATTCTTGGACAATCAATCTGAATCACAGGTAGACTCAGACTCTCTTCCTGGCACTTCTCGTCTTTAACAACCTTCATCTTCTGACAGGATGGTTCCCTGCTTTTTGTGCCTTGCCACAATGTGTGCGGTTAGTATTGCTCTTCTGTGTTCTTCTTTGGAATGGTAACTACGCACTGTAATATCGTTAGTATTATATTGGTTATTCTCTATTAACTGATTTCCCTTTTACAGGTTTATACGGTTTATTATACTATTATGAATGTTTTTGAGTTTACATTCCTTGTAGGTTACATGTAGGCTGGATGTTTTAATATGTTGGTACTATTCCGGAGCTATTTTGTTAAATATAGGCTGTCAATGTGCCTCTATTTCTCTTCTTCTCCCTATCTTTTTTTATCATCTTGTTTTACTTCTCTGACTTATTCCAATTTCGTACCTGCTTCCTACTCAGTTTCTCCTTCTTTGTGTGTGCATTTATCTTAGCCCATATTGATGAAGTCTTTTTGGTGTAATAACATAGTTGGTCTTTTCATTGCTTTTCTTTCTCTCTATTCTTATGATAAAGTAAGTATCTCTTCTTCTACTTCCCACATTCTTTTTCTTTTCTTTGCTCGATCATTTCTTCTACAAGCCCTTTTTACTTGGTTCGATTATTCTATTTTCTGCTTGACTTTCTGTTTTTCTTTCCTATAATTCTACGTTGGCGATAAATTATTTATGTGTGTTTACTATTCATCTGTACTTTTGTCCACTATTGTAATGTTAATTTATGATGTACATTTTTGTTTTATATGTACAATTTTTATTTATGTACTTATTTGTTAATTTGATTCTTTTTCTTTCATTGTATATGTATCCCAAGTTATGAATTACATCTAATGTAGAATATTCTATCTACTTCTTAATTTCCAAAAATACTCTAACTATGTCATTTTGTTCCTGACTGCCATCAATTTTGAAGTGACTAGTAATTTTTCTTTACATTACGTATTTTGGAATTCTTTTGTTTATAGATATTTATATTAACCTGATAGACTAGTTTAAAATATTTTAGACTGAGATTTATAATGTTTTATATTGGTATTAATATTGCCTCAGATTGCTATTTATCACAGCGCATATTATTATTTATTATGCCTTAGATTGTTATTTATATTACCTTATATTGTTTTCTTTGGAGTACTTTTGTTCTTTTGTTTCTTCTTTCTAGTCTTTTCTTCCTCCCTTCCTATTTTTCCTACTCCTGGGACATCTGCTTCAGTGTATTTTAACTATTTCTTGGCTTTCCTTTTACCCCTATACCTGATGTTCTTTTGGTTACCCCTCTTTCTCTTTATGAGATGTTTATACTTGTGTTGTTTTATATTTATCTATGACTGGTTTAAATGTAGTCTCACTTAATGTTCGTGCGTTGAATCACCCTGTTAAAAGGGCCAAAATCTTAGATTATTGCAAAAGTTTATCTGGTGATGTTGTTCTACTTCAGGAGACTAAGATTGCCTTTAAAGAAGAACTTCTTATGCGGAAGGAGTGGGTTCTTGATGTTACTTGTTCCGAAGCTTCTGGTAAAAAGAATGGGGTTGTTACTCTGATTTCCAAAAACTCTGGTTTGTCTATTGTTGCTGCTGAGCAAGATACCAATGGCAGATGGTTACTTACTCGTTTGTCCAATGGTTCAGATGATCTATATATTATGAATTTATATGCCCCTAACATTGATGATCCTCTTTTTTGGCGTGCCATAAATAAAAAACTTTCTGATATCCCTCAGAATGCAAGAACAATTGTTGGCGGCGATTTTAATCTGCCCTTGGATCCTATTTTAGAAAGACATTCTGCTTTTAGATTCTGTCCTCCTAGGTCGCATAAGCACATGCTCAATATGTGTTCATCTCACCAACTTGTTGACGCATGGAGATTGCATAATCCTACGGGTAGCGATTTCACGTTTTTCTCCTCTCCACATTCTAGCTTTTCTCGTATCGATTATCTTTTAGTTGATGCCGCTCTTTTAAAGCATACTATAAATGTTATGATCCATCCAGTAGTCGTTTCTGATCACGCAGCGGTTTCCTTGACTATCCTTAATCTTACAGATACGAGAGGCCCTCGTAATTGGTGTCTTGATACAGAAATTTTGGATGATAGGGATGACGTTGAAGAGCTTAATGAGGAGATTGATAATTTCTTCAAAGATAATGAGTCTTCGGTGAATTCCCCAATAGTTCTGTGGGATGCATTTAAATGTACTATTCGGGGTCATATTATCAAAAAGATGTCAAAAAGAAACAGTGACATCAGAAAGTCGCTGCAGTCAAACGCAGAGAGGTGCTATATAGACACTCTAATGATAAGTCTCTCCTACAGGATATCAAGCATTTAAAATACTCTTTTAACTCTATAACACTAAAAGAGCTTATATTGGTGTACACGCCCAAAAATCTCGGCGTTTGTTATTACGAAATAGAGCTAGTAAGTTGTTGGCTGGCACCCTAAAATATCAAAATACGAATATTAAAGCTGCCCAGATTTCTTATATTAATGATAAAAATGGTTCAAAGAAATTCCATACTCAAGAAATACTTGAAGTCTTCCGTGATTTTTATGAAAAGTTATACACTTCTAAAGATCAATGCAACATATCTGCTTGCCAGCAGTTTCTGAACTCGATTCCTACTAATACTATTTTGCATTCCGATATGATTGAATTGGGGAAATCGATAGAGACTGACGAGATAATTCACGCTATTAAGGCGACTCGGTCGGGGAAGGCTCCCTGACCAGATGGGTTCCCTATTGCCTTTTATAAAACATTTTCTTCCTCAATAATTAAATATCTTAAGGAAGTTTTTGACAATTTTGTCCTTTCTGGCAAGGTCTCTGGCTCAGCTGCTGAGGCTACTATTGTCGTGATTCCGAAAGATGGCAAAGATCATTCTGATCCTAAAATCTTTTGTCCAATTTCATTATTAAATATGGAAGCTAAACTTTTTTCCAAGATCTTGGCTAAGCGCTTAGAAGGTCATATTCCTAGTCTTATCCATGAATCCCAAACTGGTTTCGTTAAAGGGAGACTCGCTAGAGACAATATCTGTACCTTTTGTCATATTTTAGAAAAAGCAAAACTTTCTGCATTGCCATCGGCGGCGATTGCCCTCAACGCTGAAAAGGCTTTCAACAAAGTCTCTTGGCCTTTTTTACAAGCAGTGCTAGAATCACATAACCTCTGTGACTCCTTTATTAATATGGTAATGTCTCTCTATGCGCAGCCAAAAGCTAACAGAGTTAATGGGGCTACGTCTTCCTTTTTTAATCTGCGTCAGGGCACTAGACAAGGGTGCCCTTTATCACCCCTTCTTTTTCTAATGTCTATAGACCCACTCCTTCGTCTACTCAACTTGAACCAGGGTATTAAAGGTTTTCAATTTGGTTTGCATATGCCTAAAACAGCCGCCTATGCGGACGACGTTCTTATCTTTTCAGAGGATATTGTTGCTGCGATTCCTGTTTTTTCTAACATCATTAGAGAGTTTTCGCTTGTTTCTGGATATACTCTTAATAAAGAAAAAACGGAAATGTTCCCCCTCAATTCGGTGTGTTTCCTTCTCACATGGGCGACTCAGGATTTAAATGGCAATCGACTCGTATTAAATACTTAGGAATTTGGTTCTGTAAGGACCTTTCAGATACTATTTCTTATAATGAATCCCATATCATAGGTAAAGTTAAAGATCTTCTGTCCTCCTGGTCTCCTAAATATATCTCCTGGTGGGGAAGATTACAAACTCTTAAAATGATGATAACCCCGATTATTAATTTTCTATCTTCCATGTTATCTATAAATCTTTCTTCTTCCTTCTTCCATAAGATTGATTCACTCACTTCAAAATTTTTGTGGAATGATAACAGAGCTAGAATTGCTTATAAATACCTTAGAAAGCCCTCTGTCCTGGGTGGTTGTAATCTTCCGGATTGGAACTTGTATCAAATCGCCTTCTTAGCCTCTCAAGGTGCTCTTTGGTTCTTACCAGATTCCCAGCATACACCCCCTTGGATTTATATTAAACGAGAGCTTTGTACTCCTCTTTCTACTTCCTCCTTTCTCACTGCGTCCAAGCTCGTTCTTGGTCATTCCCATCGTATTATATTAGACACGATTGATGCACTAAAATATATTGACAAAAAAGTATCTAAACCTATTCATAAATCAAGGTTGTCCTTGTTATGGTACAATCCTAAAATTGTTACTGATATTGATCCTGGTACAGTGTCCTCGTGGGCTGCTAGTGGTATTAGACTGCTAAAAGATCTTTATGATGCCAATCACGACCCTCTTCCCTTCTCTTTTTTAGCTAGGGAATATAATCTTAATAACATGGATTTTTACTCTTTTTTAAACTAAAGGTTGTACTTTCTAAATTATCCCTTTCTACAGATTCGGTTACTGTTTCACTTCTTTCTATGTGGTCTCGCTCAGGCCATACTGCATCGAAAATGTATAAATTCTTATCTGCTCCACTTCCTTCACAGTCTACAATTACGTTGACAAATGGTCTCATCATTTTGAAAATGATATTTTTAAACATATTTCACAAGAGACTTGGCAACTGATTGGGAAGTTATCCCTACGTAAGAAGATTGCCCCTTCTCTTATTCAATCTAAATTCTTTACATTAAATCTCCTTCATTGGACTCCTGCTCGCTTACACAAATTGAAACTACGGGATAGCGATCTTTGTTGGAATTGTAATTTGGAACCAGGTACTCATCAACATATGTTCTTTGAATGTACGTTATTGCAATCCTTTTGGGGTTTGATACGGAAACAATTATCATTAATCTTTAATATATCTTTAGAGCTTTCTTTTCCTATGATTCTATTGGGTCCATGGGCTACAGCTATTCCTTTACCCCTTGACAATACGGATATGGAGTTATTGGATTTACTTATATCCATTGCTGATAAAATTATATAAACAGAATGGAAATCTTTTCATCTTCTGTCTTATCATACCTGGTGGGCATGGGTATCATACCTCCATGGAGCTTGTACTTTTATTGAGAAGAAGCATTACTCGCCTTCCATTTCTAGTAAAGTATGGCGGTCACTGGACAATTATATGAATTTGTCCTCTAAGGGGTTGGTAGCTCAGTTTCCTTTTGACTCTACTTCCTAAGTTGTTTCCTTCATTGAAGCAGATGTCCTCATCTCTTCCTTTCTTCTTTTTTCCTTTCTTTACTTTGTTCTGTCTTTTCTTCTTCTCTCCTGCTCTCTTTTGTTATGCATTCTTATTTATTAAGCAATACAACTGGTTTATGACCTCATCATGATATAGGCTGTTGCTTTTGTTTATTCCATCTATCTGCGTTTTGAAATTTGATTTGATTAGATTTATAATATATACTACGTGCCATTTATATATTTTGTTTTTCTTGCCTGAATAACGATATGTTCACACTACTTTGTATCCCAGTTCATTAACTCTTGGTATGAAATCTATTTTTGATTCTGTAATTCTTCGATTTCAACTTAATATATATTTCATATTGTTATGTTGTATTGCAATGTATTATAAATGTATTTTCTCTTTTAAATAACAATAAAGATATTTGAACAAAAAAAAAAAACCACAGGCCTGTGCACGTCCTGTGCATAAGCATATAACCTCACCACTAGTCTGCAGGGAGTGGATGTCCGGAGTAGCGAAGTCAATGCCGGCATTTCCTGAGGTTCCAGGACCTCCTCCCCCAGCAGTTCGCGTAATGTGTGTCATGCCCTATAATAATGGAACTGTGCAAGTACAACAGGCCTATCCGCCCGTGCCCGCACCACATCCGTCATTCATGACGCCATCTCCAAAGAAATCTCCCATAGTGTGTATGCCCAGCTCCTTCAAAGCATTTACCGTGCTCCTGCCCCATAGTAAACTACGCACACCAGCCTATGGTCACTTGTGGGGAATACAATACGGACCCAGCCTGTCACTCCAGCAGCCTACCGCACGAGTACAACATCGCGTTTAAGGAATTGAATACATCATGACTACGTACCTGAGTTCCGAACAACATTTGAGGTAACGTGAGTGGCGCCGCAGCATCACGCTCCAGCCATAAGTGCGGCTGTGGGCAATGAATTCAGTAAAAGGCGAACATACACTGGGCAGCCCTATAATAGGTTTCTATTCATTCAGCCCTCCCCATATGATATGGCAAAGTGAGGGTCTCCCAGCGCGCCCTCGGCTGTTTCCTGGCCCACGCCAGGCGAATCATGAGTGCTCGAAGGCGATTAAATGTCACGCAGGGCAGTAGCATCAGAATATTAATGAAACGGAAAAAGAACCGGGGACGCACCACCATTTTCATGATTGCTATGCGTCCCGTGAGTGACAACGGCAACCTAAGTCAAACGTTCTATCGCATTTCTGTAACATAACGACATCCGGGTCCATGTGTACCTGTATCCCCAGATAGCGCACTGAATCTGTCGCCCACTGTAGCGGGTATTCCAGCTGCACAGGTATCATAGCTGGGGTAAGAGAAAAAATGGTGGACTGATTCCAATTGACCCATAACCCAGAGTGCTCCCCAAACTGCACCACCTCATTCAGCACTGGTGTAAGATTATGCTCCGGGTTGTATACATAGAGTAACGTATTGTCTGCATAGGTCGAGATAATGAAATTATAGGTTGGGAACCTCAGGCCCCGGTGCGCATGATATTCATGCAGTGCACACGCCAATGGCTCGGCGACCAGGGCGTACAGCAGAGGCAACGGGGGGCAGCCCTGTCTAGTCCCTCTCATGATAACAATAGGGGCAGAAACCGTGCCATTAATCCGGAGTCGCGCTGTCGGTTGGGTGTAAAGTACCTTCGCCAATTGAAGAAATACATCCCAACCCCTAAACATCGCAAAACAGCCCTCATGAAGCCCCACTCTACTGAATCAAATGCTTCTAAGCGCAGAGGAAAAAAACTTTTGCAAGTACCTCTGGAGCTAGTCGCTGAATAACACCAAACAGGGTCCGGAGGTTAAATGTCAAGCTACGGCCTGGAACAAACCCAGCTTGTTCGGGGCCAACCAGTCCCCGGTAGCAACAGGGCCAAACGATTAGCTAATATCTTTGCATTTATTTTGGTGTCAACGTTTGTTACGACATATCCTCTCCATCTTTGGATCACGAAACGTGTCTCTATTGCTTCAAATGGGAGATGTAATAAATGATGCACAGCTTGGCTGAACAGCACTTAGCATGTCTTGGTAAGGAACCATTTGATGGGATCAGCAATATTGCTCTGCTCTATAAACCATGTTTACTCAGAAGCCAGTGCAATCTAGAAGATGAGGCAGAGGGCGGGACCAGAAGGACTGTCGATGTGCAGTTATGGACAGCGCGAGCACTGCATAATAAGTAAGAGTAAAAGCAACCTAAGTGGCTGCTCCTTTAAACTCTATAACCTACAGTAGTACAACCAGTGCTTCAAATGCATTTGCATGAGCACAAAAGTGCATTTCCCCTCACTCTATACCACTCTACTTTGCACCACTCCACTCAACGCAATACACTCTATGCCATTCTACTCTATTTTGCACCACTACACGTCACTCTACTCTGCACCACTGCACTCTACGCCACTCTACTCTATGCCACAGCACTCTATGCCACTCAAATCTACGCCACTCTACTCTGCACCACTGCACTCTATGCACCTGCGCTCTACTCTGCGCCACGCCACGCCACACCATTCTACTCTACGACACTGCACTCTGTTCCACTCTACCCCACTGCACTCTATTCTACTGTAAGTCACTGCATTTTATGCCTCTGCACTCTATGCCACTGCACTCTGTGCTGCTGCACCCTACACCACGGGACTCTATGCCACGGCACTCTACTCTGCACCACTCCACTCTACGCCACTTAACTCTACTCTGCGCCACTCCACTCCACACCACTGCACTCTGTGCCACTGTACTCTACTCTATACCACTCTACTATGCGCCACTCCACACCACACCACTGCACTCTACACCACTGCACCCCACGCCACGCCACTCTACTCTATGACACTGACTTTTAATCCACTCTATGCAACAGCACTCTACTCTGCACCATTGCACTCTACGCCACTGCATTCTATGCCACTGCACTCTGCAGAAAAAAAAGATTACTGCTTGCTGTAGGGCTTCATCCATCTGACGCAGCAAACAGTAAAATGCATTGACAGAAACCAATGTGACGGTCATTTATAAATTAGGTGGGTTTCCTCTCCACCATGGGGACGGAGTAATTTACTCTATCCCCATGGCGGACCAACAGGCCATCCACCTACATCTAAATCAGCCCTTACATATGTGCCTGCTGCTAATGCCGAGCTGGCTCGGGCTAGTGGTGCTGCGTGGGCAGTTCTGCTGTTGCTTGTTTTGCCTGGAGACTTCATAAGTGTTCAGTGGACCTGTGACCATTTCCAGCTCTTTCGGGCCCAAGTCCAGCACTGTTACAAGGCACTCCTTGTTACAGCCTTGACCTCCTCTCTTACTCTTTTCAACCTTTTGCTTCTCCCTCTTATTCTCATGCTCTCTCTCCTTTTCCACAACTTTCTCTGCCTCTTTGCCCCTTGACCCTTTTGCCACTTTCTGGGCCTTTTCTATATCCTTTCTATTTTATTCTCAACCATTTTCTTGTGCATTTTTCACCTTTTCTTTGCCTTTAACTGTGTATCTTATTCTTTCTCATTCATTCCTTGCCACTTTTTTGGGCATTTTCAGTCTTTCTGTGCCACTTCTCTGTACATTTCTAATTCTTTCATATTAATTCTTTGCTGCTTTATTGTCGATTGCTCATTCTCTCTCTGCCACTTTTCTGGCATCACTCACCCTTTCTCATTCATTCTTCGCTGCTCTTTTGTGCTTTTGACTTTCATTCTTTAATGTTCCCTCTACCTTTTTCACTCAATACTAACCGCCTTTTGGCCTCTGTTAGTCTCATCCCTGTTACCCTTTTTTCTTTAGTTTCACACTCTCAAGTGCTCTCTTACCTCCTTCTCCCTCTTTTTTGTTCTCCTTCGCGCCTTTCTCCGCCACAGCAGCCTTTTTCACCTCCACTCCCTTCTCGCTTACAGCTGTTTGCATAGCTCTGCTTACTGCCCAAAAGTTCCTTCTCACACCCACCGCTACTACGCCACCACTTCTCTCCCAAAACCAGAGCACACCTCCCAGAGTTGCTGCTGAGTTTCACTAGCCAGCGCTGAAGGTACATTCTGATGCTGCACCAGCCACTTCTCCGGCACCCTTCTCCACCTTTACGCCACCCATGCATGCACTGCATACAACACACACCTCAGACTCGCCCATGCAGTGGCGGCTCCTCTGCAATGGAGGATGAGCGTCGCCCCGCCCGCCAGCCTCAAAGCTTGAAAAATTAAATGATAATAAAACAGGTTTATTATTGTTTTATTTTTCAAGTTTTAGCCTGGGGCAGGGGCAGTCAGGAGAGGGAGTGGCGGGCACTGCTATCAGTGCACATGCGGTTTGGCTGGCGGTCTCAAGGCGGCCAAACTGACATGTGCACTGAGCTGTCTGCAACCCCAGCTGGGTTGGAGACAGCAAGCTCAGGCTCCCAGTCTCTCTGGGAGCTCAAATTCACGGTGCTCAGGCCAATCCTGACGCTGCTTTCAAACATGAGAGCAGCATCAGGATTGGCCGCAGGGGAGTCTGGGAGCCTGTGCTCAAGCAAGGACTCGGTGCAGAAGGGCGGCAAGCCTGCGTCATGTACGTTTTTTTTGTTTTCATCCGTCGTCCCGTACCACCGCGTCCCCCAGCCGCTGCCATTCCGCCCACACAGCAGCCGCTACTGCACCTATGCTCACCTGACCCCCACCTTTCCCCTCTCTCACCTTTCCCTATCCTGTCTTCTCCCAAACATCCACTACCTCACTAAAGAAACCACCAAAATCTTGGCCCTGCTCAAAGACCACTCTTCCTGATGGAAACCTAGTTGACTCGTTGACTCCCGACATTGGCACAGCTATCCCTCCCGAATACAAGGTCATAAGACCGGATAGGGCTAACAGACCCGGAGGAGGGCTCATCATCATATTTAAAGAGCACATCCTGTTCTCCACCACCTAAGCTGGCACCAACAGCAACATGGAAAATCTGACATTCAAACCCCACTTCACCACCAGCTATACCCTAAGTGGGACCCACATCTAATACCCTCCCCGGACCCTGATCCAACTTCAAAGCACAAACGTGGTCTTTATCTCCCCTCTGATACTCGACTCCAGCACATTCATCCTCCTTGGTGACCTAAACTACTACCTGGAGGGCACCACCAACCCCAACACAGCCAACCTCCTGGAGGACCTGAGAAACCTCAGACTCACCCAGCAAGTGGAAGGCACCACCCATGTCGCGGGACACCTACTGGACACCATCCTCACCAGCTTCAGTGAAATCACAGTGGACAAGCCCACACCCGTCAACTGGTCTGACCATGCTCATGTCCTTTTCAAAATACTCATCCCTCTCCACTGAAAAAATGCCATCATTAATTCCTCACAACAGGATTGAAACAAGGTCTCAGAAGAATCCATAACCTTTGAGTTCCTACACCACTGCCTGCAACACCTCAATGACCCCCCTCCAGATCCATCTCCAATTTCAATGCCTGGATTACATCCTGCCCAGACCCCATGACCCTACTCATGACCACCAATGCCACCAGAACCAGACCACAAGTTGGTACACTGAAGAGCTCAAACTCACGAAGTAATGCTGCAAGCAACTGGAAAGCAGATGGAGACAAAGCTGGACAACACTGACAAGAGGAACTACAGATCAGCCTTCAGATGATATCATGAACAAATCAGAGCCACCAAGTGCTCCGCTCTCACAGAGTACATCTAAAGTAGCACCAACAGTGCCAAGAAAATCTAAGTTCCACCAGTGTCACTCCCTCACAAGACCTTTGCATCCAGCTGTCCCTCTCCTTCAGCAACAAGATCTCCAGCATCTATGACAACTTTGAGTCCGAATCAGGCCCCTCCACCCTCGCAGCCAGCCCACCCATCACTTCCAATACCCAGAGAACCACCCTGACCACTTGGCCCACCACCACCATTCAAGAAATCACAGCAACAATGTGCTCCATACACTCCAGAGCCCGATCAGACTCCTGTCCTCATCACTTATTCACTAATGGACTAGACCCCATCAGCTCAGCCTCATCCCAATTCTGAAAGAGTCGATCAACACATACACCATCCCAGATGCCTTGAAACATGCCACAGTTCTCCTTCTCCTAAAGAACGCGTCAGAGAACCCTCATACACTAGCCAAATAGTGGCCCATCTCCCTGCTACCCTTACTGACGAACGTCATGGAGAAGATCTTGAACAACATCTAGTCACCCACCTGAACGACAACAACCTCCTCAACAACACCCAAACCATTTTCAGACCCAACCACAGAACTGAAATTACCCTCATTACCACCTTGGGCGACATCCGACTGATCATGGACAGAGAAGACACCTCTGCCTTCATTCTTCTGGATCTATCCACCGCCTTCGATACTGTCTTCCACCCCATCCTCTTTCAACCCCTATACAATGCCAGCATTCATGAGCTCTTTGCTCACAGGCTGTACCCAGTCAGTCAGTCTGACTCCTTTTACCTCGGGCATCGCCAAACTCATCTGCGGAGTACCCAAAGGTTACTCACTCAATCCCACGATGTTCAATGCCTATAGGGCCTCACTCCCCAGCATCAGTCGCACCACGGAATCAACATTCTATTTTATGCAGGTCATACCAAGCTCATCCGCTCCCTCTCTGACAAAATATTGAACACCTGAACCAACGTCTTCGGCCACATGTCAGAAGTCGCCGGATGGATTAAATCCAACTGCCTCAAACTCAATACAGACAAGACAGAAGTAGTCATTTTTGGCAAAGACACCTCGCTGTGGCACTCCAGCTGGTGGCCTGCTGATCTCAAACCCACATCCAACCCTACTGCCCATGCGAAGAACCTTGGAATAGCAATTGACAACCAACTTGCTAATACAGGCCAAGTGAATGCAGTCTCCACCTCCTATTTCCACACTCTTAAGATGTTCAAGAAGATTTTCAAGTAGCTTCCCGTCAACCAGGTCCTCACCATCATCGGGTTGGACTACAGCAACACCATCTACATAGAAATCAAAGTGCAATTGACCAGAAAACTCCAGACATACAGAACTCGACTGCCAGACTCACACTCAGAGCCCCCCCCAGGATACATCTATATCATCTGGCACCTTAAAGACCTTCACTGACTACCCATCCGCAAATAGGCGCTCTTCAAACTCACCATGCACACTTACAAAGCCTTGCACAGCATTAGTCCCACCTACCTCAACATTTGCATTAACTTTCCCATACCTACCCAACACCTCCCTTCAGGCGGACTCCTACTCACACACATCCCCCGCATTTGCAGAACCAGATCCGGTGGCCGTGCCTTGTCCTAGCTTCTTCTCGAGCCTGGAATGACCAACCACTGCACATCAGAGTCGCCTCCTCAGTTCTTGAATTTCACTAGGACCAGAAAACATGGCTCTTCACCTACTCTTGTCCCTCTCTCAACCGACGCCGCCCCTGCTTTTCAGTGGCAGGATACCCTCCAGAGTGAGACGTGCATAACATATATACCCTCCCGGGTCAGTTGTGCATTACATAGCATCCATCATTTAATATATCACTAAAAAAGTAAGGGGGGTCCCTCAAAAAACACACACGGTTACAATTGTGTCCAATAGATCTTCCAGTTTTGGTTCCGTTATGGCATGAGCTTCCAGACCAAAAGTCAAACTACGTACAGGGATGGCTGTAGCATTCACCTCCTGCTGTCTTACTAACCCGATCAGCTGTTTTGCACGCAGTTGCAACCATCTTGAACCTCCTCTGTAAAACACCAGACGGATCACACATCTTAGAACCAAGGTAATCCGAGGCCTTGATTCCTTGCGAGCATATCATTTAGACCAGAGCTCTCAGAACATTCTGACTCCCAGAATCTTTTGAGCCTTGAAAAAGGCCCAGACCTTTGTGCCTAAAGGGGATGAAACATGTGTTGGCTGTCAGATACACTCCATCATTTAATTTAGCCATTAGATGCTTTGTTCTCCAGTTGCTCAAAACTACATGGATACTTTTCTTTGATGTTATGAAATAGCCAAACAGTTGACAAAGTATAACATATAACCATTTATGAAAATCCATTATATGATCTGTTTTTATCTGTGTTTTTTTATGTACATGAACAAGTGTATGACTTGTCGCAATTTTGGACTCTGGATGCTGGCAACCTGCACACAACTTTGACAAATTAATCTCTGGACCTGAGCTCTTTACCCAGGTGCTACTGGACATGCACTATGACACCAACAGAAAGTGCATTTCTTCATAAATTGAGCTAATAGGAAGGTGAATTAGGACACTGGGACCCACTACCTACTACCGAACATTATATTTAATATTTATTGTTTTTATGTAATTTTTTTTATTTCAAGCATATATCTTCACTGTTAGGCAGCAGCATGTTTACTTTTTTTTCTTTCTTTTTATTGATGTGACATATGATGGCAATAAAAAAAATGAACCATTACACCTATTGTCTTTACCAATTCTTGTTAATTGTATGGGCTCAAAGAGGCAAATTTCTATGTTGCCTTGAACTCAGAAAATTCAATTCCTGATGACTTTTCATTTCAACTGACATGCGGATCTCCACCCATGAAACTTTAGAGTGCCTGGAAGTGGCTATGGCAAATAAGCTGGTGCTACAAAAATATTGAAATCTATAATGGTTGGATTACTTACAGGTAATCTTGATTACTCCTGATTCAGATCTACCTTGTCACATTCCTTGCATGTTGAGGGAAGCCTCCCTCTGGAGACAGTTTCCCCCATACTGCATAAGCCCCTCCACTCGATTTAACTATCTTATATATCTAATTATATAACTTTGACATCTTTTTTCCATCTTCCCTTTACTGAAAACTGCCCCTTCCTCCAAAAGGCAGAGCTGGAAAGCAGCTCGGCCTGGTATACTGAGCTTCAAGAAATTAGGGAAAGGTAGAAAATTGAGATTGTTTTGAAGAATACATAGATCAGGCGTAATGACGATTACAGGCAAGTTATACAACTATTACCTCCCAATCTTGTCTTCCTCTTCCCAGTCCTTACTTGTTTTGAATATGTCAAACTCAATCTAATAAGTTAAATTTAGAATGAGAGAAAATCAGCTTTTGGTTTCATGCTAAAGAAGCAGAGCAAAAATATTATTGATCAAATCAGAATGCTAAACATCTGATACAGAACCTAAAACACTTTCAGCAAACTTGCCAGGCTTAGTAATATGTAGTCTATAATGTTCGACAGACATGTTGGGCAAAGACCACATGGCAGACATACATATTTCAGCTAAAGAAACACTTTTGAACTGTGCCCAAGAGGCTGCTATCCCTCTCATTGAGCAGCCTTAGACAGTAGCTGAGGTAGCCTGCCTTGTGGCTTTGCATGTCTAAATTCTATCAAATTTCACCTCTCTACTTAGCATTGCTTTAGATGGTTTCTTTCCTCTCCCACTCACTCCAAAAGTTATTAGCAGCGAGCAAGAAATACAAAAAACTTTGTTCTGTCTAAATAAATGTCTAGAGTTTTTCCTACGTCTAGGGCTGTACAAGGGAATCAAAAGCAGCAATGGCAAAAAATGCTCAAACCAGCCCCAATTCCTTCTTCTCCTCTCTCTAGCTCTCTTTCCATTCATGCATACCTTCTCTCTCTCTCCTCTGCCTCTCCTATTTCTCACTCTCTCTCCATCTCTCTTCCCCCTCTCCTTCTCTTTTTGTCTTTCTCCTGAAGCCTGTTGCAATTAATCTCACAGAAGTGGGGAAATTGATAGAGGCACCAGGAGTAGTCCGGCTTTCAATAATTGCCTCCAGTGCCTCCAGCCTACCATGGAAATGCTTGATGGAATAAATGGCCATTGTGGCTTATGTCTAAAGTATGCAAGGAGATTTCTTCTGGATTGAATTAGTTTTGGAAAAAACTTGGTAGTATGATTTCCTATTCTAGATGGAATTTGGAATTAACTTTGAGAATAAACCCAGGTCCTATTTTTGACTTCATCATGGAGCAATTTTAGGTAAGGCTCATCTAGTACTAACACCCTTCTCTAAAATATCTAGCAGATGTTATTGCTGGCAAAAAAGGCAAACTTTTGCCGTTAGATATTGAAAAGATACCTCTTCCAATACCTCCAAAGGAAGTATTTGATATGAACTTGAAACTAATGAAAGGTCCCATGAAGGAAATATGTGTGGTGTTATGTTATACAATTTCACCAGAAACGCTAACAATTGGTTAGATAGATCTTTATTTACTTTCAAAGGATCATGATGTTCCTTAATGGCTTTGATGGCTATCAACGTGTAAGTAGCTAGATTTTTAATGAAACCATGTTTTAAGAAATCCAATATCTGAAAGGGGTTACAAGATATTAGATTGATGTTTTCTGACTGACGCCGTTCAGAAAAATTCTCTCGATGTCTTGCAATAGAAGCTCTTGTATTGGGACGTTTGCTTTCTTTAGTGTTAATTACTACTGAATTTGAACACTCTGATTTTTTAGAGCCATCTTCTCAGTTTCCAAGCCATCAGCTTTGTCATTCTTAGTTTGAGAAGACCTTGGTGTGACAGGTTAGGATATATCAGAGGATGTTTGCATTTCTGCAGATGTGTTGGAGGAGATACTGACAGTTTCACGAGCAGCAAGAACCAAGTTCAGCTAAGTCAGAAGGAAGCAATCGGAAGTACCAGATCTTTCTCCCCCTGAATCTTCTTGAATGCCCTCGGGAGGAGGAGAATTAGAGGGAGCACATACAACAACTCCACCAGCCAGGTGAACAACAGTGCATCTATTGTCCAAGATTCCACCATCTGCTTATTCGAACAGAAAGCTGTATGTTGTGTATATACCTTGGATATGAATCAATCCAGCCATGGGTACCCCAGATGAAGTGTCAAAAATCTGAATACCTTGGAATAGAGTTGAAAATCTATTAAAGAAGCTTCTGGTCGGCTGATATGCTCCTACATTCACCTCCCTCATAATATATGTTGCTGTTAGAAAAGACAGCTGTATCTTTGCCCAAATCCTGATTGAATGGGCCACCTCAGCTAGGGAAAGAGATTTTGTTCGCATCCCCACCGATCAACGAATGCTACTTGATTGGCTGCTTTTATCAAGACATCCTTGCCTTTAGCTCTCTCCAACTGGACTATTAGATTGACTCTGCTAGTAACCACCTTCCTGGAACTTGTTCATTCTCCAGCATAGCTCATCAACCTATGCGAATGGCATCTGTTGTTATCACAGTGGAGATTTTGGCCTACAGACACACTTCCCTTAGTAAATGGACATCTACCAATTACCACGCCATCTCGTGTCTGAAGGTATCCATCACTGGGATTCATTGAGCCATGCCCTGCGTGGCTTTTCCCCAGTGTCTTAATAGATGTAGAATCAGAGGCTTTAGATGTTATTCAAACTACACTTTTTGTTCCTGACATGAGGCCCTGTACTTTCAAGAAATGTACTGCTGCTGCACAATTCACCTCTAGAAGAAACTTCTGTTGTGACTGAAGTTTTGCACATACCACCTTCGTCTGCTTTTGCACCTTTAATAGCGATGTACCACAAATTACCCAGTCACCTGAATTGAGTTAGCCAGATGCAATTAGCCAGTACTGGAGCCAATATATTTTTGAAGATTTTCTGGGCCACAGAAAGGCCAAATGGAAGTACTGTGAATTGATAATGATTTTTTCCTAGAGCTAGCCAGAGGCATTTTTGTGAACCAGAATGTATAGGAATATGAAAATATGCATCTTGAAGATCCAAGGGTGATAGGAAATCTCCTAAGGCTACGCGAAGAATGCCTGACTGTAGAGGTACCATTTTGAACTTTTTTTGACTCCAGAAAGAGCTTTAGGTTCAGTCTCACAGTTCTCTCAAAGGCTTCTGTTCTTAGAACATAGGATTGAATTAATGCAGGTAGACCTTTCCTTTTGACATGCAAAGTTTATATCATTTGTTTGGAGTGACGTTTCTACTTCATTTATCAGAGATTATCTTTTGCTTGCTCTTTTGGTATAGGAGTGCGCCAATACCGAGATTCCCAAGGTAAGGTTTTGAATTCCAATTTATAATCGCTTTCTCCTATTTGTTGGTTTCCAATAATCGTAAAAGTGACGTATTCAAACACCCACTGGAATGACTAAATTCTCGGCATAGTCAGGTTTTGGAGGTTGTGGAGGGACTGTTGGCCCTATGAGTCGAGATTTTTCTACAAGGGAGACCTACCAACCATGGGTCTTACTAAAAAAAAGGGTCTTTTCTACTACTATTGGCCTCTCTGGAAAAGAAAAGATCTAGGTCTTTGTTGTTGATTTTTAAAGGACTGCAACAGTTATAGTTTTTTTACACTGTTGTCTGCTTGATTAGTTCATCCACTGGGGGCCAAAAAGTTTGGAACCCAAAAACGAAAGCTGTAATGTAAGTGATTTTTGTACAGCATTCAGTTTCTATTGTATTAGCCATATTTGTCTCTATGCAAAAACAACAGTTGATGGACAGAATGCAGAACAATGTCATACATTCACCCCAGTACAGAAATCTGGGCCTAAATCCATCGTTTTTTTGCTCACCATGCCATTCCAGTTTGAACCCAGCCATATGCAAATCAGTCTTGACCCTGTGCCTCATGGGAACAGTCCAGCCCGAACTGCTAAGCCAGGACCTCCCTGGACTGGAAACAAGCATCCTAGGACCGGTTTCGGGGTTTCACCCCTCTTCAGCCAGGATCGCTTGATTCCAGTGGCATGGAGAGCACAGGACCCACGTCTGGGCATACCCGTCCCACTCAGGGTGACAAATGCAAAAACAACAGTTGATGGACAGAATGCAGAACAATGTCATACATTCACCCCAGTACAGAGATCTGGGCCTAAATCCATCGTTTTTTGCTCACCATGCCATTCCAGTTTGGACCCAGCCATATGCAAATCAGTCTTGACCCTGTGCCTCATGGGAACAGTCCAGCCCGAACTGCTAAGCCAGGTCCTCCGTGGACTGGAAACAAGCATCCTAGGACTGGTTTCGGGGTTTCACCCTCTTCAGCCAGGATAGCTTGATTCCAGTGGCATGGAGAACACGGGACCCACGTCTTGGCATACCCGTCCCACTCGGGGTGACAAATGCAAAAACAACAGTTGATGGACAGAATGCAGAACAATGTCATACATTCACCCCAGTACAGAGATCTGGGCCTAAATCCATCGTTTTTTTGCTCACCATGCCATTCCAGTTTGAACCCAGCCATATGCAAATCAGTCTTGACCCTGTGCCTCATGGGAACAGTCCAGCCCGAACTGCTAAGCCAGGTCCTCCCTGGACTGGAAACAAGCATCCTAGGACCGGTTTCGGGGTTTCACTTTGCCACTGGATTCAAGATAGCCTGGCTGATGATGGCTGTAAGCCAGAAACCGGTCCCAGGATGCTTGTTTCCGGTCCAGGGAAGACATGGCTTGGCAGTTCGGGCTGGACTGTTCCCATGAGGCACAGGGTCAGACTGATTTGCATATGGCCATGTCTGAACTGGGGTGGCGGAGTGAGCTAAAGAATGATGATGGATTAAACCCAGATCAGTTGACTGGGGGTTAGTGCTTGCAATGTTCAACACTCCGTCCATCATCCCCTTTGGTTTTGCTATGTTCGCCCTAAGTTCGCAGGGTATGCCCAGATGTGGGTCCCTTGCTCACTTTGCCACTGGATTCAAGATAGCCTGGCTGATGATGGCTGTAAGCCAGAAACCGGTCCCAGGATGCTTGTTTCCGGTCCAGGGAAGACATGGCTTGGCAGTTCGGGCTGGACTGTTCCCATGAGGCACAGGGTCAGACTGATTTGCATATGGCCATGTCTGAACTGGGGTGGCGGAGTGAGCTAAAGAATGATGATGGATTAAACCCAGATCAGTTGACTGGGGGTGAGTGCTTGCAATGTTCAACACTCCGTCCATCATCCCCTTTGGTTTTGCTATGTTCGCCCTAAGTTGGCAGGGTATGCCCAGACGTGGGTCCCTTGCTCATTTTGCCACTGGATTCAAGATAGCCTGGCTGATGATGGCTGTAAGCCAGAAACCGGTCCGAGGATGCTTGTTTCCGGTCCAGGGAAGACATGGCTTGGCAGTTCGGGCTGGAATGTTCCCATGAGGCACAGGGTCAGACTGATTTGCATATGGCCATGTCTGAACTGGGGTGGCGGAGTGAGCTAAAGAATGATGATGGATTAAACCCAGATCAGCTGACTGGGGGTGAGTGCTTGCAATGTTCAACACTCCGTCCATCATCCCCTTTGGTTTTGCTATGTTCGCCCTAAGTTGGCAGGGTATGCCCAGACGTGGGTCCCTTGCTCACTTTGCCACTGGATTCAAGATAGCCTGGCTGATGATGGCTGTAAGCCAGAAACCGGTCCCAGGATGCTTGTTTCCGGTCCAGGGAAGACATGGCTTGGCAGTTCGGGCTGGACTGTTCCCATGAGGCACAGGGTCAGACTGATTTGCATATGGCCATGTCTGAACTGGGGTGGCGGAGTGAGCTAAAGAATGATGATGGATTAAACCCAGATCAGTTGACTGGGGGTGAGTGCTTGCAATGTTCAACACTCCGTCCATCATCCCCTTTGGTTTTGCTATGTTCGCCCTAAGTTGGCAGGGTATGCCCAGACGTGGGTCCTTTGCTCACTTTGCCACTGGATTCAAGATAGCCTGGCTGATGATGGCTGTAAGCCAGAAACCGGTCCCAGCATGCTTGTTTCCGGTCCAGGGAAGACATGGCTTGGCAGTTCGGGCTGGACTGTTCCCATGAGGCACAGGGTCAGACTGATTTGCATATGGCCATGTCTGAACTGGGGTGGCGGAGTGAGCTAAAGAATGATGATGGATTAAACCCAGATCAGTTGACTGGGGGTGAGTGCTTGCAATGTTCAACACTCCGTCCATCATCCCCTTTGGTTTTGCCATATTTGTCTCTAGCCTGCTGTTATCGCTCTAGGGGAAGTAGTAGCTGGACATAACCCATCAAAAGTGATGTCAGATAAAACTATACTCTCAATTCTATTGTACTAAGCAGTTTAGAACAGTCATCAACTTTTTGAAAACTTTTGTATTGGGTTTGGAAGATTGTGAAGCATATGCTGCATATGTCGCTGTGTGAAAGACAAAGTTACTAACTTACTTATGCCTAATACTCCTCCTTGAGTATAAGCCATCAGCCAGAACTCTCCTGCCATCTCTGTCCTGGGCTTTTCTTTCAATCTGATTCCAGGTGTAACCATCTCCTTTCAGTCAGCCTCGAAGCGTTTGTGCCAGGCATTTCTTGGTCTTCCTCTTTTCTTTTTCCCTTGAGGGTTCCATGTCAGGGCTTGCCTGGTTGTGTTTGATGCAGACTTGCGGAGGGTGTGAACTATCCTGCCCAGTGTCTTCTCCTGATTTCTTCATGAGCAGGGAGCTGGAAAGTCTGCTGCTATAGGTAGTTGTTGCTGATGGTGTTTGGACAGTAGATTTGGAGGATTTTCCTAAGACTGGTGTGGTTGAAGGTCTGGACTTTTTGGTGGTGGTCACTGTTGTCCTCCAAGTTTCTGCTCCATACTGCAGGACCAATTTTATATTAATGTTAAAAAGCGTGATCTTGGTTTGTAGCATTAGGTCCTTGGAGCTCCAGATCTTCTTTCGCTGAATGAAGGCAGCCCTTGCTTTGCCGAATCTTGCCTTGACGTCAGTGTCTGTGCTGTCCTGCTGGTCTATGACACTGCCCAGGTAGGCGAAGCCCTCAACCTCTTCTAGTGCATCGCTTGCAAGAGTGACTGCAGCTGTGCTAGCTGTGTTAGTCTTCAGGATCTTGGTTTTTCCCCTGTGGATGTTGAGGCCGAGGTGTGCTGATGTGGCTGCCACATTGTCGGTCTTCTCTTCCATTTGCAGATGGGCATGGGAGAGTAGGGCCAGGTCATTTGCAAAGTGCAGGCTATCGAGCTACATCCAAGGTGTCCAGTGGATCCTATTTCTTCTCCTTGCTGTGGGTGTCTTCATGATTCAGTATATGGCCAGCAGGAAGAGAGCAAACTACCCTGGCGGACTCTGGTCCTCACTTCGAAGGCGTCAGTTAGTTGTCCTCCATGGACTATCTTGCAGGTCATACCCTCGTAAGGGTTCCTGATGATTCTTACACATTTATCCGGCACACCATGCAATGGAGGAGTTTCCACAGGGTCTCTTTGTCCATACTCTTGAGTGCCTTCTCATAGTTGATGAATTTGACATAGATGGAGCAGTTCCATTCCATCGACTGCTCAATGATGATGCGCAGTGTTGCAATCTGGTCTGTGCAGGATCTATCTTTGCAGAAGCCAGCTTGCCGGTCTTGCAACCAACCGCGGTCTGTGCAGGTAACAGCGGTAGGGCGGTGGGGCCGTGTAAGGGGGGATTTCGAGGAACGATGCAGAGGGAAAATTAATTATTTATTTAATTTTCCTCTGCATCGTCCATCGAAATACCCCCTTATACGGCCCCCCCACTTTTACCTGCACGGACCACGACTGCTCGCAACTGAGAGTCAACTTGTTCCTTCATTCTATTCAGGATGACTCTGTTGAACACTTAGCCTGGGGTTGATGGAAGAGTTATCCCTCTGTAGTTTGCACAGTTACTCAGGTCACCTTTCTTGGGGATCTTGATGAGATATCCCTCCTTACAGTCTGATGTCACCTTTCCTATTCCCAGATCCTTTCTACAATGGGGTAGAGCATGTCTACTGATGTTTCGATGTCTGCCTTTAGTGCCTCTGCAGGAATGTTGTCAGGTCCTGCTGCCTTTCCATTTTTCCTTGTCAGCTGGCTGTATCTCTAGTGGAGACCTCAGCATGGGCTGGTTCAGCAGTTCTTCAAAGTGCTACACCAACCATCGTTGTTGGCATTCATTACCCATAATTGTCTTCTCAGCTTTGTCTTTAACAGGCCTTTTTGGCTTGCTGTATCTGTGATAGAGTTTCTTCCTCATGTTGTACAGTTCTTACAAGTTTCCATGGCTTGCTGCTTCCTGGGCTTTTATGGCAAGATGATCAATGAATCTTTGCTTGTCTGTTCTTAAGCTTCTCTTTGCTTTTTTGTTGGTTTTGGTGTACTCACCTTGAACTTTCACTTTTTCTGCTCTTGTTCAGTTGATGTTGACTGCAGCTTTCCTTTTCTTTCTCTTTTGGATTCTGCAGAGAGTCTTGGTGGAGATCCATTCTTCATGCTGGTGTTTCTTGGGACCCAGTCCCTCCTGGCAGGTTGATGTCACTGTTTCTTTGATCTTCTCCCTCTGAATTTCTACTGGGTCTCTGTTGTCCTCTAGTTATTGCAGGACGTGAAACTTGTTACTGAGGATGACTGTGTATTCACTCTGTTTCTTTGCATCCTTGAGGAGGGTGGTGTAATATCCCTGGCGTTAGTTTGTCAGTTCCATCCATTCTTTCTTCAGCTTTAGCCTGGCCACGACAAGGTGATGGTCTGACGCCACGTCTGCTCCTCTCAACACTCTGATATCCTGCAGGGACCTCTGGAACTTCTTGGCAATGCAGGCATAGTTGATCTCATTCTCTGTTGAATGGTCTGGTGACACTCACATTGCCAACGAAGTTAGTACGCGTATAAGCTGTTTTCAGGGAAGCCTCTATTGTTTTATCTACTGAATCTGCTATCAAAGAATTCCTAGTGGCTAAGAATGATGACATGCTGGCTAGTTTTTGAATATTCAACATCGAAGTCTTTTAAAGGGTACTGTTTGCTTAAAAATGTAGGAAACCCATTTTTATCAATTGCCTTCCATTCTCATAAAAATAGTTTTTACAGCTTTATAAAGCAGTAGCGCATCAGCAGTACATGGATCATAGGATCTAAAAACGTAATCTACACTCCCTGGTTTTTCATCCACAGGAAAGTCCAATACCTCTGTAATGTTTTTTGTTAACGTGTCATCTGAAATCGTTGCACCAGCTTTAATCTAGGCGGTTCCGGTTCAGCTTCCCCTTGTCTTACTCAACTGTAGCTAGTTTCATCTTTTGGGCTTGTAAGGCAGATGCTACTGTCCTGTCATCCAATTCTTCCTGCAAGTCATGGGGAGGCTGGGAAGTAGTTACTTCCTATCTCTCAGAAGAGGAGGCTGTTTCCCCTGTGTGTCCTTTATTTTCTGGACACACTTTCTTCCCTCCTTTGTGGTTGCAGCCTCAACATGATAACCCTGCTAAAGTTAGAGCTTTAAATATGCATCGGTCATAAAAAGCCTCACCAAAAGCAAGATTTGAGACTTTATATAATGACCCCAGGCCAACCTGCCTTTTTCCTGTAGACGTGCTCCATCAGTGTATGCCCACATTGAAGAAGCGGGAGGCCAGTTCAGGGCGGAACCCACAGCCTGCTTCCCCTGGTGTGAATGGTCCTTCCCGAAGCTGCAGCTAGCAAGGCAGGGCAACCAAGGGTGGCAGTGCGAAGATAACTAGCCGCTATATTGTATCCTGCAGTAGCCATTACCAGTAAAGGTGCATTCTCCTATCTTGACTTACAGCCAGTGGTAAGGGATGCTGCCTTCTTGGGGTTAGACTGTAAAAAACAAGGCTGGGCCAGTTTCCAGCTTCACTGTTTAGAGGAAGGTGCGAGGTTCAAAACAGGGGGAATGGAGAAAAAATGTCAAAGTTTACTAGCGGTAAACAGAGTGGAGGGGCTTTTGAAGTATGGGAGAAGCTGTTCTGGGAGGGTGGCTCCCCTAAAAATGAAGGACTGTAATGAGGAAGATGGGTTCGGGGTCCAATAACATTCCATATATCTTCTATTAAACATGAGCCTGCACGAGCCAAGCTCTTTATTTAGGACTTAACCTTTTAGAATCCGTCACAAGGCGTGATTTACTCAGAATATGTGCATCAACTAACAATGCACACAAGCCCATCTGAGGGTGCTTTGAGAGGCTCCGAGGCTCCATGTTCGGTGCTATAGAAACATAACAAATACAAACTTAGATTGGTTTCTCTCTGGGCCAACACGTCCTATGTCAAAGGAAAACAAGCATTGGCATAGCCAATAGGTCTCGCTTTGGGACCTTATAAGTGTTTAGTTATCCAGCACAATATCCTTGGTGCAACAACATCAACTGTTGCATGGCTAAACACTTATAAGGTCCCAAAGGCGAGACCTATTGGCTATGCCAATGCTTGTTTTATATAGCTCTTCATTGAATTTTTACTTTTATATCACTGCTTATGTCAATGTGGTACAGGTCTTTCTCATTACAATATTTAGTTGTGTGACCTTGTGCACATCCCATTATCAGAACACGCAAGTAAATTACCGTCCTAATAACAGCATAAAACCGAATAAACTCCATCAAACGTGTCCATTCATTGATCTGTTGTCAGTGCGGATCTCGTGACGTGGGCTCGTGCCCACTCTTACAACATATGCATGCGACACCTTCCTCTTCTCCGCGGTGATTGCACGGCCCCTCGTGTTCATGGGTTGCTTTGCTTGTTAAGTTTCCTACAGTGCTCCGTCTTTTCGCATTACACATTATGGTACCTCTTTTCTTAACATATTCACACTGCTTGTGTTTTCTCCTGTTCTTTAACTGGTTGTGTCTCGGCCGTAGAATAACCTGACACCAAGCGTAGCTCCATACTGAAGATTTTTTAAAACATGATGGAAACCAATAAATAAATGTGAGTGAGAGCTTTACTTTTCAAGTCGCTGGTGTCTATTTGCGGGACACCCTTTTGGAACGGGCAATAGTAGAGCGCGCACAGCTGAACTCTGGAAATTTCTCTTGCCCAGCAAATCGCAACTAGTATTGTGCTTAAATAGAGATTAACAATTCTTGCGCACTGACGGAGCACACTCGCTACGAAAACACGGCCCATTTCCAGAGAAAAACACAAAGATTGTGGGAAAGCATAGTTGTAGTTAAAGGTTTTGCACGCCAAAAAGATACAGAAAACACACGGACATTCGACGACTTATAAACTTTAGGCGACAGCATGTGTAGGAGGCGAGTCTTTCCCAACTGCAGGGTTTCAAACAGGTTTGAAAGTTGCGCAGCTATTTTTAGCCCGCGCTCCGGCTCCCCTCACAGTTTGCCCTGTCTACTTTGCTTAGTCTCTTCGCTCGCTGTCAGACATCCTGACTCCACTTAATAAACCAGTGAAAGCAAAACTTTCTTAAAGTAACAAGTGCGGCTGGAACATAAATTAGTTCCTTCGGCATCAGGCAGGCACACACCACCTTTCATTCCACTTTGCCCTATGCGCTGCGAGCCACAATGAACTAGCTGTAGTCACTAGTTAGGAAGGAATGTTTCCACCGCTCCAAGAGTCGTAAATCTAAAATAGGCTAAAGTATGACTCACGTGGGGGTCGTTAAAATATATCGAGTGCTTTAAGTGGGATAAAAAACAAGCGCGCGCGCCTCGCGCTAAAAGTGGGAGGGTTGAGGGGAGTGCTGCCGAGAGCACACAAAGCGTTTCCCTTGCGGGAGCGAGCCACGGGCACCATGTGTTTGCAAGTTAATTACAAACATATGGTGTTAAGCTCGCTCCCGCAAGGGAATCGCCAAACGTGCACGCGTTGCCATTGAAGGCAATGCAACGTGTGCATGTTTTTGGGACAAAAACCGTAGCGATTGCTACAGGTCTTTTTCCTATGAAGCGCATGCGCGCTGCGTAGGCGAGACCTAAACAAGCTTGTAAGTCAGCAATGTTCTAAGTTCACACATTCCATCCTCCCTAACCGGTTAAGAACAGACAGTGACATCAGTGTGAATGCTCTACTAATCAGCTGCCATTTGACAGGCCATTCAAAGAAGCTCCTGCAAACTGCAACTCAATAGTTTTTTGTAAACTAGTATAATTTGCAATATCCAGTGTGAGAAAGTTTAATTAAATTTTAGTTTGGTGTCTTGTCATACGGCTGTTGCTAAATGCTCACTGACCTTGTTTTTTTTGTGTATATTCTTTAGTGCCTTGAAGCAGCGGATATTGCCAACGCGGTGGTGTATGTCTTGGGCACACCGCGTCACGTACAGGTAGCCATCAATCCTTCCTGTCTTAAGCATATGACGTTGTTTCATGTTTGCTCTTACTCCAGTCTCTCGTTCTGTACTGGGTGGAGTTGGGAGGCTGCAGGGCAAGGGGCCGTGGGATCACCGAACACTGGTTGGTACTGGTTAAGCATTACTCACACAAGGTTATGCTTTATCGCTGGGTGATTAAGAGCCTACGAGTTACGCCTACTACTGCGCCAAAGGTCAGTACAGCTATCTCAACGACTATGGCACTGTCAATAATCGCGAACCTGCGATAATTTCCCCTTTCAGCAGGAAACATGAAATGCATCAGGTTTTTTTTTTGCGTTGGCACGAAAGCAGGGCTTTTCATGAGTCATTTAACAAGAGAACTCGGTCTTTCAACTCACCTGCTTTATAGTACCACCAGTGACATCACAATATATTGCCTTTCTCAATGAACAAGTCATAACACTTTCACGGAGTTTTAGTAACTTATATTGCACACCTGCTCAACAAGCTACAACTTCACCAAAAAACAGCTTATTATTAATCACATAGACGAAACCTAATGCATTTACCAATGCTTGTTTATTAAAACGTGGTGGTCACCTAGAATTCGGATGCTATGTCAAAGGTAGCGTGCTTCACTTCCTGTTTTAAGCTCTATGCACCTTATAGAAGAGAATGAGACGTGCGGACTACGGCTCAGTCTAACAAGTCACACGATGAGCAATAATAAGGAATTAGCCTTATAGCGATACACTTATTCGGTGCCAAAATTGGAGCAATTTACATCAGGAATAGGCCTATTGAAAACATTATCAAGAAGCCCAAGAGACTAAGGCAACTTTTTATTAATATCAGTAGTTAACTGTGTATACCAAAACGGGTATCACAACAAACGACAGGCGTATGGTCAAATGAGAGCTCAAACATGCACAAACAAAGCCTTGGCCACACCTCATGCTAATATCGGCTTGATAAGTACCATCATGTAGCAGTGCTGTCTCCTCACATACATGTCAGAGGGCTGAGAGACAAACTTGAGAATATATTGACAAACTGACCACTATGAGACATGCACATGTGTTATTTTGTTGTGACATCTCTTCTGGTATACAAGAAAATGACTGATATTAACGAAAGTGGTCTTCTTGATAATGTTGTCAAGAAATTAATTTGCAATGGAAACGGTCCAGCTCTTGGACTTACAGCCATAGTAAAAGAGTCTTGCTATAATGCTCATTTATTATTAATGCTCACTGTGTGACCCTTTTTGTTCACACCGATACCAGAGAGGTTCGATTTGAATAAAGCCCCTTTCAAGTACTTTGGGCTCTATCAGGGCTGAAACATATCGACCTTTTAAGAAAGGCACAATGTTTTCTTTACATTTTGCTTTAAACCCTACACGCTGAAGACAAGACTAAAGTTATTAGCCTACCAGTACATAGTTGTACTTTTTTTTATCTCCTCTCTGCATGCTTCATAGCCCACACCTGGGGATTGTGGGTCCCCATAGCTATATCCTTGCACCTTTTCTACACCTCATGAGGTCTCCTTAGCCATCGAAGGACCGTTTTAGCTCACATTAGTAGGATAGCTCTACTATCTCTAACAATGTGAGGAATGATCATATGGTAAAGCATGCCACCTCTGGGTGGGTGAAGGCTTTCATTCTATAAAGAGAAATCAGTTCCCTGTTAATTTCAGCCTGAGATTCCTTCTTTGGTTCATTTTAGGAATATCCCCTAGGCACCGTTGTGTTATGTGATTGATTGGGAGGGCACACCTAGCTTTGTTTCCCTTTCTCCCCTCCTAGTGTTACACTTGATTAAATAAACACAGATCAATTCATACCGATGAAGATTCCAAACACGAGCCACCCAAGCCCAAACCGCTGCATTATCCCCCACCTGCAAGCAGTAATGGAAATTTAAAATGGAGAGAGAAGCGCACATGAAAGTCCGGCAGATATCTAGCTGCAGCCTTTGAAGGTGCCCCTCTTCTGATGGATATACCATGCACAAAGGGGCAGAATATCTGCTCCCAATGTAGATTTCATACAATTAGATTGCACCCACTGATTGAGAGTAGCCGATGTAGGACTGGGGAGTTTGATTTACAAAGATTCTTATAAGAAATCGCAAATTGCATCAAATAACGATTTGGAATTTGCAATTTCTTATTAGGACTCTACTAAAATGGATTTGGTAGAAATGGGTGCAACTTGCACACAAACTTCTACCGAGTACCTTGGTATTTTGTAAACCAACTTGCGTATTAATAGGTTGGTTCAATCAATCAATCAATCAGGTGGCTTATATAGCGCGACTACTCACCCGTAAGGGTCTCAAAGCGCTGGGGGTGGGGGGAGCTGCAGGTCTGTCAAAGGTACTGTGGTTCAGTCAAAGAGCCAGGTCTTGAGGTCCTTCCTGAATTGAGGCAGTGACGGTGATTGCCTGAGGTGGAGAGGCAGGGTGTTCCAGGTCTTTGCTGCGAGGTAGGAGAACGATCTTCTTCCGGCTATGGTCTTGCGGATACGTGGGACGGTAGCCAGCGCTAGATGGGTGGAGTGGAGGTCTCTGGTGGGTGCGTGAAATGCGAGGTGGTGCTTGAGGTACGCAGGTCCCACGTTGTGTAGGGCTATGTAGGCGTGTGTTAGGAGCTTGAAGGTGATTCTTTTGTTGACTGGGAGCCAGTGGAGGTCTCTCAGGTTGCCGGTGATGTGGTTGTGGCAGGGGATGTTGAGGATGAGTCTAGCGGAGGCATTCTGAATGTTCTGTAGTTTCTTGAGGAGTTTCTGGGTGATGCTGGCATAGAGTGCGTTGCTGTAGTCGATTCTGTTGCTGATGAGTGCTTGGGTGACCGTCTTTCTGGACTCGTGGGGATCCACTAGAAGATCTTTCAGAGCAGGCGGAACGTGTGGAAGCAGCATGATGAAATGGGGTCATCTGGTGGTTCATGGTGACAGAGGAGTCCCGGATGATGCCGAGGTTTGCGTGCGTGGTCAGTTGTTGTAGTGGGAGTTCCTAGTGCTGCAGGCCATCAGGATTTGTCCCAGTCGGAGGGGGTGGAGCCCATGATGAGGACTTCGGTCTTCTCGGAGTTGAGCTGGAGGCAGCTGTTCTTCATCCAGGTGGCCACAGCCTTCATCCCATCGTGGAAGAGCTGTGGGTTTGTTGGTGAGGGAGAAAATCAGCTGGGTGTAGTCAGCATAGGAGACAGTGTTGAGTCCATGGTTCCTAACAATGGCTGCGAGCTGGGCCATGTAGATGTTGAAGAGAGTGGGGTTCAGGGAGGAAACCTGAGGCACTCCGCAGTTGATCTTTGTGGGCTCATAGGGGAACGGTGGTAGTCTGACTCTGTGTTTGGCCGGTCAGTAAGGAGAGGATCCATTCCAGGGCTTTGTCATGGATGCCGGTGTCATGGAGTCTTGTGCATAGGGCGAGTTGAGAGACGGTATCGAAGGTGGCCGAGAGGTCCAGGAGGATGAGGGCTGCCATTTTTACCTCGGTTGAGGAGGGTGCGGATGTCATCTGTGGCGGCGAGGAGGGCTGTCTCGGTGCTGTGGTTGCTTCGGAAGCTGGATTGGGAGAGGTCCTGGATGTGGTTTGCTTCGATGAATTCGTAAAGTTGGGCATTGATGGCCTTCTTGATGACCTTGGCTGGGAAGGGGAGAAGAGCGATGGGTCTGAAGTTCTTGAGGTCGGTCGGGTGATCTTGAGGGTGTCGTCAGCAGTGAGGAGAGTTCAGCTGAGTAGGGTCTGTTGGGGTCCGGTGTCGTTGTGTGCGGTGGCTGCGGGTGTGGTGGGAGGGTCTTGGATGTCGAGGCTGTTGAAGCTGTTGTGTATCTCCTTAATCTTGCAGTGAAAGTAGGTGCTGAGGTTGTATAGAGGTCTTGCGAGGGTGGGATGTCTGCTGGGTCTGGCGAATTCTTTGACCACAGTGAAAATTTCTTTACTGTTGAGTGCGATGGCATTGATTATTTCTTGTTGGGCCACCTTCTTCGTTGTCCTGATAAGGTAGTGGTGTGCGGTGACAGCAGCCTTGAAGGCTGAGTGGTCTTCTGGGGTCTTGCTGCTCCTCCATCTCTTCTCGAGCCGTCTACAGGTGCATCTGGATTCATGAAGGGTGGAAGAAAACCAGCTGGCTTTATTGGATTGTCGCTAGCTTGAGGTTGTCTTCAGGAGGGCCAGAGTGTCGGCGCAGTCGGAGATCCATCGGTGGAGGTTGCATGCTGTAGCATTACCGACCTTGGATGTCGGTGGAGGGGTTTTGCTGAGGGAGGTGGTGAGCTTTTCTTCGATGACCTTGTTCCAACTTTTGCGAGGGTATCGGTGGACGTGGTGGTGTACGGTGGGTTTGGTGAAAGAGAAGTGGATGCAGTGGTGGTCGGTCCACAGGAGCGCAGTGGTGTGTCCCAAGGTGATGTTGTCGCTGGCAGAGAAGATGGGGTCAAGTGTGTGTCCTGCTGAGTGGGTTGGGGAGGTGACCCTTTGTTTGAATCCGACTGTGGGGAGGTTCGCCAATAGGGACGAGGTGTTTTTGTCGTTTGAGTTGTCCAGGTGAAAGTTGAAGTCTCCGAGGAGGATGTAGTCCATGGAGGCGAGAGCATGGGGTGCGATGAAGTCGATGATGGACTCGCTGAAGGGTGGGTGGGTTCTAGTGGGGTCTGTAGATGAGGGTGCTGCGGAGGGTGGTGTTCGGGTTGGTCTGGACCTGGAAGTGGAGGTGCTCCATGCTGGTCGAGTGGTCATCCGCGTGGGTGGTGAGGCGGAGGGTGCTTTTGTGTACGATGGCGATGCCTCCCCCAGGTTTGTTGATGCAGTCCTTGTGAATGATCTTGTAGCTGTCCTGGATGGTGGTGGTGATGTCCGGGGCGGAGGTGGAGTTCATCCAGGTTTCCGTGAGGAAGGCGATGTCGGAGTCGAGCAGGTCCCAGATCTCCATGGCGTGTTTGTGGAGGGAACATGTGTTGGGCAAGATGCAGTTGAGGTGAACAGGTCCGGTTTATGCTGATCGTGCGGTGGGTGGAGCTGGAGTGCTGTTGCAGCTGCACTTCTAGCAGGAAAAAGGGCCCGGGGTGTCCTTTGGCGATGCCTGGTGGCAGGCGGTATGACATCTGGTGTTGAGGGCATGGAGGGTGCTGGCGTTGTAGCGGTGGATGGTCCGAGAACCAGGGTCCGTGGTGCTGGGCGCTGGTCCAGGTGTGGATGGACGCAGACGGGCTTGCATTTGGCGCGGCAGCCATTAAGTAGCATAAGGGGGAGGGCTGGACAGCAGGGAGGCAGGAAAGCGGTGCTGGAGCGGGGCAGGGCTGCGGGGTGAGCAGCGGCAGGGAAATGGCGAGATCAGAGAAGGTCAGGGGCAGCAGCTACCAGGCGGAGCTGTACGTGGAAGGTCACCAATTCACAGTGTGCCATGATTCGACCTACCTCATTAATATGCATGACGTAGGTCGCAAACAGACCCACTACGATTGCTTAGAATTACAGGCATGGTGGCCTGCTAGTCAGCAGACCACCATGTCTGTGAATAATTTTGCTAAAAATTTTTCGGAGCAGGCTGTTGCTCCATGGACGCATGTTCTTGAGAAATGTTTTTGCCTATAATTTACAAAGGGGACAGACCCCTTCCCGTTTGCGATTGAATACCACCAATATGGACTTAGTAGTAAAATATTAATGTTTTGCACCCAGACTGAGTTGCTGCCCGCCAAAGTTAGAAATGACAACCAAGCTGGCGGTCATTTATAAAGCACTGTCAGGAACTGCTGTCACAGCTTTTCCTGTCAATGCTTTTTGCAGTTTGGTGCAGGGCTGTACCAGAAAATCCCGTAGTGGCAGCATATAAATTAGGCCTTTTAGTCTGAAACAAAATTGCGATTCAGTAACGTGTTACTGAATATCAATTAGGGATTTGTACATTTAAAAATGCGATTTTTGGTCGCAAATGTTCAATTTGACTTTTGCGACTGTAAAATCACTTTGTACATCAGTTCCTAAATCCCTTCAGGTTGCACCTAAAATGTGAAAAAGTTTCTCGTATTTCCTGAAAAAATAGGTCTGTGCAAAGCACTCAGGACCAACTCCTTCACATCCAAATGCAGCAACCCAGGATCATCAAACTCTGAAAACCCTGGAAGAATTAATTTCTGCTTCAGATAAAAAGCTGTCTATACTTTCATTGAAAAGAGCGGTCCAGGCCACAGATTAAGAGAGTTGAGAATAATGTTCAAATATTGGCTCCAGATTGCACTGCCACTGCAGAGACAAAACTACTCTGCCGAAAAGTGCAGGTGGCCAGCCATTGAACTTTCAGAATCCCATAGCTAAACTTTTATGAATTCTCTCCATCAAGAAATCCAAGACCCAGGGAGGTGGGCAGGACACTGACTGTTCCTTTCCCCAATCATCAAGACAGAAATGAAACTCGATTACTATATGTCTGTCTTATGGAAGGCTGCTTGCAGTGTTAGTATTTTATAGCAGCCTCCCTACCCAACGCCAAGGATTCCGTACTTCCCTTTGAATTTGCAGACAGGTTCATCTGGAGAAGCTAATGGCTCGACAGACCGGTGACATGAGAAGAATTAGAGAGAGCTCCAGCAACATGGAGAAAATGGGGGTGTATGCATATATATAAAAAAAATCCCTCTAGCCCCGGAGCCAAGACAACATCCAGTCCTAGGGCACTGGCTCCTGAAACCTGGAAAGGAAGCTAGGCAGCAGAGAATTGTCCCAGGTCTTAAATAAGTCTACAGACGGATGAGTGAAGGTCCTACATGTGGCCAAAAATGCACTTCAGGAAAGACAAAATCCTGAGTTACTGGAAACATTGACTCAGGCCATCTGCGGTGCTGTGCATTCTACTCACATGAGAACTTCTCAGTAAAACAAGATGCAGATCTCCCCAGGTGAAGATATTTGTACCAAGAGATCCAAGGCCAAAATTCTGGTGCCCTCTAGCCAATTCCTGTATGTCTTAGGAACAGTGTTTTCCATCTTGATGACAATTACCTGGTTATGTAAAGGCTACACAAACACAAACATCTCTAGCCAAAAGACTTCCAGTTCCAGTTCGATGATCTGGCAGACCTTGAGTACTGGTCTAGGAGAAGCTGGAGCGAATGCTTTCTCTCTAGCCCCTCCTAGCTGCACTGGCATCTGTAGTCAAAACTCTCAGAGATTACTGGAGATCCAACTTGTTCCATTCTCTCGGTTTCTGATCTTCACCCACCATTGCAGCCAATAAAAGATCAAGCTGGTCATCAGGACAGGATGGGCAAAATCTTCTGAATGAGGTTGCCAATGGCTGGAGTTTGATATAATTGTATGCCCATGGAACGAGGTGACACTGAACCCTGAGTCGTGTCCTTGTCAGCACTGGGATCCGGGATATGACCCTTCTGCAGAATCGTCCATCTGGGAGATACACATACCATTGCAACTGTGTAGGAATGGTTCCCAAAGAAGTTGAGAGGCTAAGACAGAGATAGGTGGGGCTTTCTTTTTTTTATTTTTTTTCAGTAACCAATCGTGATTTTGCATAACTACACAAACTCTTGTATCTCTGGTTACCTGTCTAAAAGGGTTGGATCAGTCAGTTGTCCAGGTAATGGTGGCCCGGAGTAGCTCCAATAATCCTGGTGTATCAGAAAGTGAAGGTGTGCATCAAGCAAGTTGAGTTCAGTCAATAAATCTCCTTATTCAACCTTTAAGATCACTTGCTTAAGAGTCTAGATCTTGAAGTGCATCGCAGGAATGAACATGTTGAGTCTCTGTAGCTCCATCATTAATTGAAACCTACCTGAGACCACATTACAGACAGCATCCCAGGTTACAACGGGTGTGTACGTGCATTTTCTATGCCACTGTGGCTCTGTTGTATTACTTCAGGGGCCAAAGATGCCTGTGCAGCCCCTTCTGCACATACAGCACCAGCGCTATATTAAGAATGTGTTCCCTCATTTGCATGAAGTAGTGGCCCCGTGGACATGAGTGAATCACTTTGCGTCTGTGCCTTATTACAGATGCGGGCACAGAGGCAAAGAGACTGTCAGGGGGCTCACTGGTAACTGCCACTAAAAGGTGGAGAACAGTTAGTGTGCACTCAGAGGGCAGCCCTTTGGAGGGGAGAAAGAGGGACATCTTTCTGCAGGCTGGTGCAGTCACTCATTGTACCCACCTGCAGGTGAATCTCTTTCTTCTCTTTGTAGTGCAGTCGGGTGCATCCTGTACAGTGAAAGACAGACTGGCTGCTTCAAACAGCTACTCCATCTTTCAGTAATGCGCTGCCCCCAGGCCAGCCATGAATTCCTGTCGGCCTAGGGGCAGTGCATTATTAGTAATATAGCGCACTGTTCCTGTTTGTGCCCGGCGCATCAATTTGAAGGTGAAGCGTGGTAGAAATGGAGACAGTGCACCCTTTTTCCAATATTGTAATTGGAATTGCATTTATATAGCGCTTACTACCCCTGACGAGGCGTCAAAGTGCTTTTTCGACGAGTAGCATGCTACTCCGGAACCCAAAAAGGATTAGTGGGGAAATTAGTATAGGGGAATATGAAATTAATTTGAGCAGTGGACATGCGAGTTTATTTGTATTGAAAAAGAATAGTGGAGTGATAGAAAGGGGAAGGGTTTACATTTACATAGCGCTTGCTACCCCTGATGAAGTGTTGAAGCTCTTTACGGTGGGTAGCAATCTACTCCAGAACCCAAAAAGGATTAGTGGTGAATTAGCATAGGGAAATATGAAATTAATTTGAGTGGTGGACATGTTAGTCTGTTATTTGCACTACCCTATATCTCACATATACGGTAGTGCATTGGAGATGCTGAATTAGAAGCAAAGTAATAAATATAAAGATACATAAGTCCATGGAAGGTATATATGAATAAGGAAGGTAATATATGTAGATTTAAGTTGTAATTAATAAACTCACTTTCAAGTGTTGCTGTATTTAAAAATAATTAATTTTTTATTATTATTATTATTTGTAATTCAATAGTGAAGCAATTGTAGATAGTTATGATATGATAAAAGATTTATTTAGTTATGCAGTCACCTATATATATGTTAAACATACAATACATCTTTTTAAAAGAACTAAGGCATATCTATATATTTAAAAACATATTTATTATAGACTTTTATAGAAAGCAATACACATATGTAGGTACACATCTATAGTCCAAATAAATGCTTATATACAGAGGGATATGCTATATATTTATGTTTGAGTATGGTGGTTATGTGGGGAAGAGCCAACTCTTGAGTAGCCTTCTGAAGATAAGTTAGTTATCCGTGGATCTTATGTTGGGGTGTAAAGAGTTCCATAGTTTGGCTGCTTGAACAGAGAAGGATGTGCCACCTATGTTTTTTTTTCTTGTATGTTGGGATTTTGAGGCGAGGTGCCAATCTAGAGGGAAGGTTCCTTTGTTGAATGTATTTGGTGATTTCATTCATGATAAAGGGTGGTCCACTTCCATGTATCACTTTGTGGGCTATACAAAGCAGCTTTAATGTGGATCTTCTGGCAACCGAAAACCAATGTAGGGCCTTCAAGGCAGGGGAGATGTGGGCTTGTGGCTTTATATGTAAAAGTAATCTGGCAGCAGAGTTCTGAATCCTTTGTAGTCTTTTCATAGTTGTTAAAGATGATCAGTGGTAGAGGCTCTTGGCGTAATTTAGTTTAGATAGAAGAAGAGAGATAGTAACCTGGACCTTGTGTGGAAATACCAGGTGGGGGAAGATGTATTGCAAACTTTTTATAGTAACAAAACTTGATCTTGCTAGTTTGTCCAATCGGGAATTCATTGATAGCTTGGAGTTCATGGTAATTCTAAGGTTTCTTAATTCCTTTGATACTTTAGGCAGTGTTCCCATGTCATCAGGCCAGGCGGTGAGTGGGTCATAATTTTTCCAATCTTCACACGAGAATTTCCGTTTAAGAAGCATTCAATTTGAGATGGCTCCATGCCATCCACTGATCCACGGCTCTGAAACAACTGAAAATTTGTGAGTGTCTAATATCTTTGAGGCTTTCCAGTTTAAGGAGTATTTGTGTGTCATCTGCATAGTTATAGCATGTGAGGTGAAATTGATTGATCAGTGCCGGTAATTACTTCATGTAAATGTTGAAAAGCATGGGTGAGATGATAGAGCCTTGAGGGACCCCTGCTTTTGTGAAGTACAGTTTGGATGAGAAAGTGGGGTATGGATGACAGTATGTGATCAAGTCGAGAGCAGTCCTCTCTATGCCGGCTTCTTAGAGTCTTTGTATTAGCGTGTCATGGTCAACCATGTCAAAGGCAGCTGAGAGGTTCAAGAAAAGTAGTGCAGCAACCGCGTTCCGGTAAACTGTGTTTTTAAGGTCATCCCAGATGGCAACGGGGGCAGATTCTGTGCCTCTTCCTGGACTGAATCCTGTTTGGAAATCTGAAAGTATGGAATTATCTTCAATGAATTGTGACATCTGGACGAATGCTGCTCTTTCTATCAGTTTGCCCAGGAAAGGTTCATTTGAAATTGGTCTGTAGTTGTCGTGGTTAAGCGGGTCCAGGTTTGTTTTCTTTAGTAATGGGCGTATGTATGACTTTTTGAGATCTTCTGGAAATATTCCGGTAGTTAAGGAATTGTTGATGACTCTTCTTACTGGTGTGGCAGCATAGGTAGTTAGAAGAATTGTCTTGAAGGTTTGTGGTGGACACAGGTCAGAAGGGCTGCCGGCAGGCCTGCTTGCTTTGACCAGGTCCATAAATTCATTGTGTGAAATTTGTTGGAAGGAATGGAGAGGCTGGATTAGCGTACTCTTGGATTGTTGTTTTGGAAAAGGGTCGGTGCTGGTGGTTTTTCTTTGTTTTAAATAGGAGTCCAATGTGTCTGCTTTGGTCGTGTAATGATTTGCCAGTTTGTCTGTGAATTCTTGAGTACTGGGATGAGCTCCTTCTAGGCAATTTGGTTTACGAAATTCGGTGAGAATTTTATAGAATTCTTTATTTGCACATTTAACATTTTGAATTCTGCCTGAATAGTGTCTTTTTTAAGCTTTTTTGGTTGCTGACTTGTATAACTTGTTAAGTTTCTGTAGGTGAAGTTTGACCCCTTAAGCTTTTGGAGCTAGAAAAATAAACATGTTAGAGATAAAGCTTTTCTCTTGTTGTGGGATGAATATCCCTTCCTTATCAGGTCCTACAGATCTAGCCCAAAACATGTTTCCGGGGTGAAGGGCATAAAAGAGCATTCTTGTGACTGGTTCCAGTGTTGTTCCTTGACCCAAATGCTATGGCATTTATCTACTGCAGTATTGCCTGTAAAAGTTGCTGTTCTAATAGTATGAAAAACAATATATGCCATGTACTTCACTTACTGCTCCATGGTACGAGTCAGAACAGACTGACTTTTCATACAGAGCCGCATATAAGTGAAGGAAATTCTTCTTCAGATACCAAGCAAGGTCCTGAGAGAAAGATTTGCGCCCAGATAAGACCTTTTAATCCCAGCACCCAACTATTGTCCATTGCATCCTTCAGGGTCCTATCATTGGCCACCATGGAAACAACTGGAATCAAGTCTTTCAATCGGATCTCCTCACTCTGCACTGGGTATAAGCGAGCTACAAATTTGGGAGTCACCAATTCTACAAGCTCATTACATGGGTGCTGCACCACACTCTTCGTTGAGCAGTGTACAGGCAGGAGAGGGCTTATCATATCTGTTGAATGTGTCCTCCTCAGTTGAAGTAACCACCTGTGCTGGGAGCAAGTTCTACCTCACGGTTTTCAGGGCCACTGTGACCTGGACCTCCATACATACCTCTACTTTGCATCAGAATCTCTACCTTGATCCCCTTGTGAATTTGAAGGAGAAGGTTGGCAGAATTATCTGCTTGGACAGAGCCACACTCACTGCCTTATCAATTAGAGTTTGATGTTCCTGAACTAAGGAAGGAAGCACTGGAATCTCAGGAGAAGCTGCAGCCCTGGAGGCAAGTCTCTTCCCTGTCTTGGAAAGTAGAGAGTGAGAGGTAGATCTGGAGTCTTATCTATTCCTATGCTTCCACCAGCTGTCTTCCAACTACTTTCCCTAGATGAGCGGTCCCTGTTAATGAATTGTAATTTTAATTTTGTCATATGGCTCCGTCAACATGATAGAGCCGCAGTCTTACCAAGCTTTTTTTATTTTCAAAAAGAAAATCCCAAAGTGAGATTTTTTTTTTAAATTAAAAAACAATGCTCCTTGCCATGGGAGTTTCCTTTCATGGCAAGGGAGGCATTGAGCACTTTTCAGTGCCCCTTTCTGCCAGGTTTTTACTGGAGGTGATGGGCATTGAAAAAAGGTTTGATGTCCGCCCATCTAAATTAGGTGGGCAGACATATAGCCAAACCTCCGAAGAGCCTTACTCTGTCAGGCCATCGGAGAAGTTTGACCAAGATGGAGACAGGGTAGTCTCCGCTGTCATCAAACTACAGTTCACACGCATTAGTCTATTGCGATGGAGTTCCCTGTCCGCTAAAGTATAAATCGAGCCCTATATTACCAGTGTTCTTTTTGCTTTAACTCAACAGTGTTGAGGACTCATCTCTATCATGAAGAGTACCTATCCCACGCTTTTTGCATCTAACCACAAGTACTCAATTTTTCACATTTCACTTCATTGCAAAGTCAGCAGTGTCTCCCAGCCTTAATTGTGGCTATTCAGTCCTGTCCGGTTGATTTTTATCCCATATTGGGATTTCAATATCCCGAAATGCTGTGACATTTTACAGTTTTTTTAACTTCAGGGCTAGTCTCATTTGACTTTAAGTCTGTCTGCTACGGTGATGCCTTTCCTTGAAAACCCAAACATGATCTGCTTGAGCATTCTCAGTATTTGCTTTTTATTTCTTAATCCTGCAGTCTCTAAAACTTGGATCTCCATTAGTGTCTTGATGATTACCAAGTAGTTTTTTTTTATCTTACCCATGGCCCAACAATATTGAGTGATGTTTGTCTTATTTCCGTTGCTGGTGGTGTCAGTGCTCTTGTGTCTTGTAGTTCTTGCTACAGCATTTGTTGCTCATTACCATAATGGCAGAACATGACATAGGATATGTGAGATAGTTAGATAGTCCATTTTCTTGTTTAATGTGTATAGCTTTGACCATGTTCTCAGAGTAACCTACTAGAACTGACATGGCCCAAAGGAGGCAAACACAAGAACACATCCTTCCTCCATTCAGTTGACGTATTTTTTTAAACAAGACACACACACTTGACTTTGCAATTTTTTATAAAGTTAGAGAAAAATCAGAAGAGCTGACCCAGAGGCCAAGCAGAGAAGAGGGGAGACAGCAGCAATGACTACCATTAAACCATATGGAGGACCCTACAATCTTAGGGGCTAGATACATACAGATACGACCCCAAACTAAGGCTACGCCACCTCATATGTGTCCCGACATTCTCACCCACATTACACACAATATGGGGAATCACAGGGCCCAGTCACGGCAGACTATTCAAAGTTGCACAGGGGTAGCCGGTAGGCCATCTCCTAACTAAGGTACGGGTAAAAAGGACAATACCACACAGCTATTAATCAGCTGCCACAAACCGTTAATCATGTCTTTGGGAAAATAGTTACTAAAGTTAAAAGGATTACCATGTTGGTTGACCTTTATCAAACAGATTCTAGTGCTCAGTTGGTGAACAAGAGACACATTGGGGCCGATTCCGATCTCGGCCGGTAGTGCTCCGAATCGGATTCGGATTTACCGGATCCGATTCGGAGCCCTGTTTCCCGACCGAATCGTACGCGGGTCCGGCTGAGCGAGTACGATGCAGGCACCCGCGAAATCTCCGACCGACTCGAACGCAGCTTCAACACGCTCCGACCGACTCGCATGGACACGACTCGCACCGCGCTATGGAGACGTATCCCGGCCGGGTAAGTACGATGCGCGCCGCGAGCAGTCCGACCGACTCGCGCCGTCCGGCTGTCGGAGCCGGACTTTGGGGGTCCGCGTCGGACCCCCTGTACGCGTAGGCGCGCGAGAGTCGCACACAGGGGGACCCATGGGTCCCCCTACCTGTGCATGTACACCGCGATGCGCATGGACGCGTACACGCTGTAGGCGGCGCCCTTGTCCGCCTCGCACCCATTGAGTCAATGGGAGCCCGCGTACGCGTTGTACGACAGGCTCCCATTGACTTCATGGGAGTCCGACCGACTCGAGTCCGATGGCATGCGTGCGCATCGTACTTGTTCGGTCGGACTGCTAGGGTCCGATTCGGTCGGAATTCTCTCCGGGTCCGGCTCGGTCGGAGAGATTTCCGGCCGGAATCAGAATCGGCCCCATTATGTTGATCCTTTGCAGGGCAGGACTGGCCGCAGTGCGCACTGGGCGTTTCCCCGGGAGACTGGACGAATGGGGGCCAGTTTTGTAGCAGTGGGGGTCAGCTTTGTTACTGGGGGCCAGTTTTGCAGTGGTGCTGCAATATGGCCCACAGTTACAAAAGCAGCAGTGCTTCACGCTTGCCCCCCCCACCCTCCCACTGGCCCCCGAGGGGTTGGTCCGACAAAACTGCCAGGGCTGCTTTGGGTTCCCAGTCCGGCCCTGATCCTTGGTCTAGGGACTTGTGACTCTAGTGTCCTGCCCAAGAAAACAGGCTGGGTCTGTTACAATGAGAACATGAGGAGTAGAATGTCACAAGGACACACCTCCATAGACATTCAAGTTTACACTGATATGTTTGTAAGGGTACTTATATATTGCTACTTGGCTGGGGAGTAACGGAGCACTGAACAATGGGCAAGATCCCTGCCATTTGCTTCAAGATAGTTTACAATGAGGGAGTCTCCATTTTGCCCGACAAGGCACTGAAGTGACTTTGTTTAATGATGGGGACACATCAGATGGCAGAAAGTGATGGGTAGCATTCGTGGTACTTGTACTACCATCAGCCGCAAGAAAAAACGTTTTACATTTCACAGAGCTTTTTCCATAAGCATTACTTATAGAAATACCTGTGCAACTCAAACCTAAACCGGAAGTAAGGCACACCTGGTCCCAGAAAATGCTTTGTGGATCAGAACTGCATATTTAGGTGTAACGCAAAATTAAGACAGAAGTAAAACACCACAACACACAAAAATATTTTCTAACCGCTCCTTAGGGTTATCTTCATTGTCCTGGCATCACGCTACTTCTGGTAACAAAATACCAGAACATATTACACATATCTGCTGTTAAGGGGTAATCTTATGTTATTTTCTTCTTAATTTCCATAGGTTGGCGAGCTACTTATAAGGTCAACAGAGCAGATTAGTTAAGGAATGGATCGCTGACTGCTGCTTTCAAAATGAAGAGAAAAACATAGGAGGCTGTTGCATGCTCTGCGTTTACTGCTTTGTTTTGCAGTGCCTGAGAGCAGCTGTTTGTCACAGGGAGTGATTGCCTCTGATTCCCAGGTTTACCCAATCAGTAGCCTGTAAAAGCAAGTATCTATGAACTGCTGTATGAATATGTGATTTCCTTTTGAACCAGTGCTTTTTCAGTACAATAAATTGCATGCAAATCGCTTGAAAAAATGGAGCATTCAAACATGAAAACAAATAAATGCAAACATGTAAACAAGCATTCACTAAAAAAACACACTGGGGCCGATTCCAATCTCGGCCGGTAGGGCTCCGAATCGGATTCGGCTTAACCGGATCCGATTCGGAGCCGTATTGCCCGACCGATTCGTACGCGCGTCCGGGCGAGCGAATACGATGCGAAATCGCCGACCGACTCGTCCGGACGTCCCGACCGCTCTTACCGACTCGTTCCCGGGTCTAACCGCACTGACCGACTCGCTCGGACTCGACTCGCACCGCGCAATGGAGACGTTCCCCGGCCGGGTAAGTACGATGCGCGCTGCGAGCAGTCCGACCGAGCCGCGCACTCCGGCTCCAAAGAGCAGTCGGAGCCGTACTTTGGGGGTCCGTGTCGGACCCCACTGTACGCGTAGCCGCACGAGTCGCACACATGGGTGACCCATTGGTCCCCCCTACCTGTGCGTGTACGGCGCGAGTCGCTTCGCCGTGTACACGCTGTAGGGGGCGCCCTTGTCCGCCTCGCACCCATTGAGTCAATGGGAGCCCGCGTACGCGTTGTACGACAGGCTCCCATTGACTTCAATGGGAGTCCGACCGACTCGAGTCCGATGGCATACGTGCGCATCGTACTCGTTCGATCGGGCTGCACGGGTCCGATTCGGTCGGAAATCTCTCCGGGTCCGGCTCGGTCGGAGAGATATCCGGCCTGAATCGGAATCGGCCCCTAAGTGTCTCTTTTGTGGTTTTTATTTTGAATTGATGCACACTCTTGCCGAAATTACTACTCTTTATTTTAAACGATAAACCCAACTGCAGTAAAAATTATGAAAAGTTTGTGTGTATGAGCGTTTCTCTCGGCATATCCAGGGGTGATGAAAGACACGAATAATCAATTAATCTAATTATCCACTGTAATACACGGTTAAGTAACCAGGATAATCCCCTGTAATCTAACACAAAGAAAAGCAATATGAAATCAGGGTTACCGTATGTAATATAATATGGAGTAACGTAAATTGAGCAATCTCATTTTTGTAGAGTCTGTTAATTCAAACGTTGAAAAAGAACAGAACAAGGCAGAAAATGGTACAGAAACATGAAAAATATTGAGAAGGAACATCTGTTGGAGATCATCGGCTATATATATATATATATATATATATATCTATATATCAGAAAGAAGGCAAATCTCGTAGCGTCCCAAGATTAGCAACCTGCACACAGCATGTCACTTTCACAAAATCTTTATTGGCAACGCCAGCCGGGTCTTCGTCACGGCCTCATCACAAAACAACGTGCACAACTTCCCTTCAAAAAGCCAAACAGTGATGAACATAAAGAAAATACTTGAAAAACATCTAAATGGCATTTTTTGGAGTCAAGGTTTGTCACGGACTGATTTTGAAGATAAATCAAGAAAAACATGGTTAGAACAATCTACAAAGGGTTTTAGAAAGTGCTCAACGTGCAAAGCGTGCAAAATTGGAAAGAACAATAAAGAGATAGTGGATACGAACAGATACACAATCAAAATCAATCAAAAATTTACATGTGAAACAACATTCGTAGTGTATATTTTTGAGTGTCCCTGTGGTTTAAAGTATGTTGGAAGTTCTACTTGCCTATTCAAAAAGAGGATTTTAGAATACATCAGTGCAGTAGAATTTAGAGATCCTTCATTACCAATAGCGAAGCACTATATGAAAAATCATGAGGAGAATTGGCAATCCATGAAGTACTATGGTATACAAGCACATATTACAGACAGAACGAGGAGCGGATAGAACCAGATTGCTTCTTCAGAGAGATTCCAAGTACATCCTTCGGTTACAAACTAGAATTCCCTTTGGATTGAACAATGATGAAGAAATGTTCTATTTCTGAAGTGCTATTGCTAAAGGATTTTAAGTTAAACACCAGTTATGGAAATCAGTACTCCGAAATCTCCCTAGAATTTGGAAATTACAATAATTTGAAGGAAGACAGATAAGTTTGAATTTGTGTTGTATATGAGAACTAAAACTTTTATTTGTATGAGAATTATTAATTGGAATTTTATGTTTTAAAAAAAATATTTTGTTATTTTATGTTCAAAACAGTACAACGAAAGCATATGAAAGCACCATACAGCGAATCTGAAGTCAAACCCCAGTAGCCGCATCATGATGACAACTTCCCAGAACAGCCATCGTCTCCCCCACTCACCCCTCCCCAGACATCAATTGGTCTCTACAAGTTCAATGGCAAGAATAAGCTGCAGGCTACAAACATCAATACAGCAGATATCAACACATCCATCTTTATTCGGGTGTTACCCTACTTTCTCTCCCACTGTCCTCCATTATCTCTAGGGAATAATAGTTCAGCCGTGTACCCCATAACTTACGGAGTTTGTGAGGGCAGCCCCTGCTGGCATATGTAGCTTTTTCCGCCACCATGTACATGTCCATGCCCCGTTTTCATTCCTGCGGTGTTGGGCATTCCCGTGCTCCCCAATATCGAGCTATGTTCGATATTGAGGAACACAGGAATGGCAGTTCAATATCATTAGGGATCCCCCATATAAGGAATCTGAGATCCAACGGGATCTGTGTTGCAAACACTCCACAAAGCTCCCCAGTAAGCCCAACCTAATAGTCCTGAATCAGGGGGCAGCTCCAAATTGTGTGGAAGAAGGAACCATCCTATCCTTGACATCTCAGACAGTGCGTGGTCTGCGCCGTACCCATGGCATGGAACCGACGTCTATCATAGTGCACTTTATGCAATATTTTGAATTGGACTAGACGTAGCCGGGCTCTGATAACTACCTCCCTCAGATGCATCAGTGCTGCTTCTCAATTAATATCTGCCAGCTCCCCCACCTCCTCCACCCACTTCTCTCGTAACTTATGTATAGTATCTGGCATGTTATGAATAAGGGAACTATAAGTTAGGGAGATTGCACCCTTCCCCAGTTCCTGTGTTAGAAGCCTCCCTTCCATCGGGGAATATTCTGGGATACCTTCTCCAGGGAGCCCCTCCTTCCTCCACGCATTTCTTATTGGTGCATATTTAAGGATTTGATTTGTATTCATCTTGTAGTCTCGCTGAAGCGAGTAGAACGGCATAAGATCACCACCCTTGAGATCCTAATCAGATCCCAAGTCTCAAATCCCCGCAGTTTGCACAGTCAGGGAGCCAGTGCCCTTCCCACAAAGGTGTTTCTCTTGTAAGCTTGTCGTGCCACCCAATAGTTTTCATGGCTTTATTGCAGGCTACTATTGTAACCTGGGTGGCCGGGAGAACATGTCAAGTCACCCCTTCATAAAGGTAATGCAGCCAGGTCCGCTCCCTCTATTGTGCCCGAGCTAGCCTAAAGGTTGAGTGGTCCAGGGGGGCAAATAGCCAATCATTTACGTTACTGAGGTGGGCTGCCCAATAGTAGGCCTGTATGTCAGGTAAAGCTAACCCACCATTGTATTGGTTACGTTGTAAAGTTTTAAGGGATATTCTGGGGTGCTTGCAATTTCATAGCATAGTCCAGACACCACCCTCAATTGCAGTGAAGGTCTCAGGTGATATCCGATTGTAAGTATTCTGCAGGGCATAGAGTAATTTGGGTTGGGAGATCATCTTAAACATGGCTGATCTTTTTATCATCGTGAGTGGAACTCTCCGCACTGCTCCATTTCTTCTTGACAGGTGCGCATCACCCTCCCAAGGTTGCGCTCAAAGTAGATTTCCCTCCCCAGAGTCATGAATATACCCAAGTATTTAAAACCAAGAGTTGTGTTCGTCAGGCGACAGGGGAGTGAGGGCACTTCTATTCCGCTTTGTGGTCAATAAAGCACTGATTTGGCCCAATAGATGCAATACCTGGAATATCTCCCATAGTCCTCGAACAATTGGAAGGTCAAGGGGAGGGACAAGGATGGTTCTGTGATGTAAAGGAGGATATTGTCTGCCTAGAGTGAAATCTTCTCTTCCACCGTGGTCTCCCCCGTGATCTTAAAGCCATGTATCTCTGGATGGTCGCGAACTGCGCAAGCTAATGATTCTATTGTGAGGACGAACAAGCGAAGGGACAGGTGACAGCCCTGTCTTGTACCTCTACTGAAGGGGAACTCCGAGGACAACACCCCGTTTACTTGGACAGCAGCCACTGGGGACTGGTATAGCAATTTGACCCACTTCTGGTATCGGGGATCAAATCCAAACTTGACTAGTGTATGCTAAAGAAAGGGCCAATGTACTGTGAAAAAAACACCTTTTCTGCATCAAGAGCTAGAAAGACGTGATGCTCCAGCGCATCTCTTATTTCATTCAGCCAGTTATATATGTGTCGGAGGCTATACTGTATTGACCTGACTGGCATGAAGCCAGACTGGTCCCTATGAATCAGGGACATGATGACTTACCGAAGTTGGTGGCCAATATAGTGGACAGGATCTTCACCTCAGTATTGAGCAATTAAACCGGGCAGTATGAGTCGCAACGCTCTTTAGGCATGCTGTCCTTGTGGATGACCACTATGACCGCCCGTCTAAGGGGCCGATTCCGATCTCGGTCGGTAGGCCCAATATTCCGACCGAGTCCGATTCGTAGAGCCGATTTCCGACTGAATTGTACGCTTTCCGACCGACTCGGACACCTGCACGAACGAGCAAGTACGATGCGAATGTACGCGTGTATTCCGACCGACCGGTTCCCGGATCCAAACCGCTCCGACCGACTCGTACGGACACGAATCGCACCACGCAATGGAGACGTTATCCGACCGAGCGAGTACGATGGATGCGTCGGACAGCCGGATCGAGTCGGAGCGTCCGGCTCGAAAAAGCTCCGGGAGCCGGACTTGGGGGGTCTGTGCCGGACCCCCCTGCACCCGTAGCCGTACGAGTCAAATACAGGGGGGACCCAAGGGCCCCCCCTAAACGTGCATGTACGGTGCGAGTTGCACCGACGTGTACACGCTGTAGGGGGCGCACTTGTCTGCGACGTACCCATTCAGTCAATGGGAGCTCGTGTACGTGTCGTACGACCGGCTCCCATTGACTTCAATGGGAGTCCGACCGAATTGAGTCCGGCAGCATGCGGCCGCATCGTACTCGCTCGGTCGGACTGCAGGAGTCCGGATCGGTCGGAAATCTCTCCGGATCCGGCTCAGTCGGAGAGTTTTCCGACCTAGATCGGAATCGGCCCCTTAGTTTTGGTGGGAGGGTGCCCTGTTGATTGGCTTACAAGAACAGATTTAAGAGATGGGGTGCTAGCAGCCCTATGTAGTGTTTATAAAATTCCACTGGAATTCCGTTGGGGCCCGGGTTTTGTTAGAGTTTAGCTTAGCTGTGGCGGCTTTAACTTCTGCCAAAGTGATTTCAGCCTCAAGTTCCGTACTGGTTTCTGCATCTAGTACAGGGGTAATTATGGACTCCAGATATCGTTCAATGTGGGTTAATGTCTGCAATGGCCTAGCCCTATAGAATTCCTCATAGTAGTGAGCAAAGGCCCCAGCTATTTCCTCATCTGAGTCTGCACTTTCTACCCTGGTCCAACTATCTGATGCACCCATCTGGCTTCTTCTTCCCTCTTTCCCAGCCATGCAAGGTGCTTTCCAGCTTTGTCCCCGGCGGCATATAGCCAGTGTAGTGTGGCTAGCATTTTAGTCGTTCGATATTCATCCCTTAGGAGGTCTTGTTTCTTGAGGGTGGGGGGGTCTGGTCCTAAGCATCCCTCTAGTTCCAGTAACTGTCACCCGAGCTCCTCCAGGGTACCTACTGTTCTCTTCTTGTTTTGGGATGACAGGTTCTGGGCCCTGTCTCTGAAGACTGTTTTATAGGCCTCCCAAAGGACTATTTTGAACATGACTGTCCTTTCATTTTTATTGAAGTAGAGCTCCAAGTCTACCCTTAGACCGTCAGCCTCCTCCCGATCCTGTAGATCCCAGGCATTGAGTTTCAAGCTCCCCCCTTCCCCCCCTTCCTTCTACCTAACTTCACTAGCAGAGGGGAGTGATCAGCGAGACCTTGGGTCAGGTAGTCTGTCTGGTGTATGTGGCCCACCTCTCCTGCTGAGCAAAGATATAATCTAGACGGTAAAGAGTCAGAATATCGAGTAGGAAATGTCGACTTGCACTAATATCGAGTGCAGAATATCGAGATACATAAATATCGACTGCAAGAATATCGTGGTCAAGAATATCGAGTTTCAGGTAAGAAATATCGCTTTCAAAAATATCGAAGTTGTTAATATCGTTTGCAAAAATATAGTTGTAAATAATATCGTTTTTTTAGTTAGTGTTATGTATTTTAGTATGTATTTTAAATGTATGTGCTATATATTTTTGTCTAAGTATTGCATTTGTTTTTTAATATATGTGTTAAATTTTTAGAAGTTATTAATTTTAGTTTAATTAAATGTTGCGTTTTAGCTCCATAGCCGGTTGTGGGTTTATAGGGGAATAGGGTGGGAAGTAATTTAATTATAATAAATTGAATATTAATTTTTATTTATTAGTATTTATGTATTTTTGATTTTATAGTGTTAATTGTGGGAATCAATTTATAATTAATTAATTAATAATTGGCTGTTAATTTTTATTGATTAATTAATTGGTAAATTTGTTAATTTTTTTAGGAGCGGATTGTGGGTTTATAGGGGAATAGGGTGGGAAGTAATTTAATTATAATTAATTTATTAATATTTTTATTAATTAATATTTATTTATTTATTTTATATTTTATATTGTTAATTTTGGGAATTAATTTATTATTAATTATTTATAAATTGGTTGTTAGTTATTATTAATTAATTGGTAATTATGTTAATTGTTTTATTTTTTTAGGAGCGGGTTGTGGTTTGATAGGGCAGTAGGGTGGGGAGTAATTTAAGTTTAATACATTTATTAATATTTTTAATATAATATTTAATTTATTTTATTTTATAGTGCTAATTGTGTGAATTAATTTATTAATAATTATTTATATTTTGCTTGTTAATTGTTATTAATTAATTAATTGTTAATTATGTTAATTGTGTCATGTTTTACTGAAATTGGTGGCGGTATTTATAGGGGAATATGGTGGAAGGTTATTTATTTATAATTAATTAATTATTTGTTAATTAATGCTAATTAATTGATTACATTTTAAATATGCCAATTGTGTAATAATTTTGAGTTGTGAGTTGTGGGGTTTATAGTGGTAAATGGTGGGAAGTATTTTTTTAAATGAATTAATGATTTGTTGTTAATTGATATTAATTGATTAATGTAAAATTAGTTATGGAAATTGTGTAAATATTTTTAGGTGTGTGTTTTGGTGTTTTTTGGGGTAGAGGGTGGAAAGTAATTTAGTTTAAATTAATTAATCATTACTTGATCATTAATATTCATTTATTAATTGATAAATATTTTTGGTAATTGTTTAGCTTTTATTTTGTTTGGGGATTTAGGTTCAATAGCTGTAACGTTTGGTTTGTACATTAATTTTTCCATTTTTAAATGTGTTTTATAATTATTAATATTTGTTAAATTGATAATTAATTGTGTTAATTATAGAGGTACACTTTTTTGCTTAATTTAGATGTGTGTTGTAAATTGTGTGGTGTTATAGGGTAGGAAAATAAATATTACATTCATGTAATTTTTAATTTTTTGATTAAGATAAATTTCTATTACAAAATATTTATTTGCTTGTAAATTGTTTGTTAAATTAAAAAAATATATATTTTTATGTCAATTTTAGATTTTTGCTACATTAAAATATTTTTATATGTTTTGTTAATTTTTATATTTTTATATATGTTTTGTTTTTGGGTTTTTTATAATATTTTGTATTGTAGTTGATATTTTGTTTGTTTTTAAATTTGAGTTTTGTTCTGTGGGAATAGTAATTTTTACCCCTCAGCTATCCAACACTTTCCCTACTGTTGCATTCGCAGGAGTGGGAATAGTAATTTATACCCCTACGCTATCCAACACTTTCCCTACTGTTGCACTTGCAGGAGTGGGAATAGTATTTTTCTCCCCTCCGCTATCCAACACTTTCCCTACTGTTGCACTCATTGGAGTGGGAATAGTAAATTATTACCCTCCGCTATCCAACAGTTTCCCTACTGTTGCGCTCATTGGGGTGGGAATAGTAATTTGTACCCCTCCGCTATCCAACACTTTCCCTACTGTTGCACTCCCTGGAGTGGCAATGGTAATTTTATCCCCTTTGCTATCCAACACTTTCCCTACTGTTGCACTCATTGGAGTGGGAATAGTAAATTATTCCCCTCCACTATCCAACACTTTCCCTACTGTTGCACTCATTGGAGTGGGAATAGTAAATTATTCCCCCCACTATCCAACACTTTCCCTACTGTTGCACTCGCTGGAGTGGGAATAGTAATTTTTACCCCTCCGCTATCCAACACTTTCCCTACTGTTGCACTCGCTGGAGTGGGAATAGTAATTTTTATCACTCCGCTATCCAACACTTTCCCTACTGTTGCACTTGCTGGAGTGGGAATAGTAAATTATTTCCCTCCGCTGTCCAACACTTTCCCTACTGTTGCACTCACTGGAGTGGGAATACATTTTTTTACCCCTATGCTATCCAACACTTTCCCTACTGTTGCACTCATTGGAGTGGGAATAGTAAATTATTGCCCTCCGCTATCCAACACTTTCCCTACTGTTTCACTCGCTGGAGTGGGAATAGTAAATTATTCCTCTCCGCTATCCAATATTTCCCTACTGTTGCACTCGCTGGAGTGGGAATAGTAATTTTTTACCCTCCGCTATCCAACACTTTCCCTACTGTTGCACTCATTAGAGTGGGAATAGTAAATTATTCCCCTCCGCTATCCAACACTTTCCCTACTGTTGCAATCGCTGGAGTGGGAATAGTAAATTATTCCCCTCCGCTATCCAACACTTTCCCTACTGTTGCAATCGCTGGAGTGGGAATTGTAAATTATTCCCCTCCGCTATCCAACACTTTCCCTACTGTTACACTCGCTGGAGTGGGAATAGTAATTTTTTACCCTCCGCTATCCAACACTTTCCCTACTGTTGCACTAAATGTAGTTTAGGGGACGCGCTGCTGGTTCTTGCCACTGCCCGGAGGGGGGACTACAAGCCCCAAAGTGCCCCGCTGCTACTCCTGGTGAGGGGAGGAGGAGGAGACTCTGTCACCAGCGCTGAAAAGCGCCGAATCTACATCGCTGCGCGGGACGCGCTGCTGGTTCTTGCCACTGCCCGGAGGGGGGACTACAAGCCCCAAAGTGCCCCGCTGCTACTCCTGGTGAGGGGAGGAGGAGGAGACTCTGTCACCAGCGCTGAAAAGCGCCGAATCTACATCGCTGCACGGGACGCGCTGCTGGTTCTTGCCACTGCCCGGAGGGGGGACTACAAGCCCCAAAGTGCCCCGCTGCTACTCCTGGTGAGGGGAGGAGGAGGAGACTCTGTCACCAGCGCTGAAAAGCGCCGAATCTACATCGCTGCGCGGGACGCGCTGCTGGTTCTTGCCACTGCCCGGAGGGGGGACTACAAGCCCCAAAGTGCCCCGCTGCTACTCCTGGTGAGGGGAGGAGGAGGAGACTCTGTCACCAGCGCTGAAAAGCGCCGAATCTACATCGCTGCGCGGGACGCGCGCAAGCCGCGCCCGGGCGAAGCCCGGGCCAAGGGCGGGCCCGTCCTGTGCCCGTCATCGCCTGGAGGAGGCTGGGCTGGGCCACCCCTCTTTCATCGTCCCGCTGGGCTGCTTTGCTTTTTTGGAACTCACTTCAAAAGGTACTGTGCCCTCTGTCTATATGGGCTCACTGACTTACGGCTGAACTTTGAGTCTTCTGTAAAAATTTGCCTCAATCCCTTGGCTAATTCTAGTGTTGATTTTGCTATTGTTCGGGGTTATAAAATGGGTAAAGGAAGTTAATGGAGGGAGCAGGGTCTGCAGTACTAGTAGGACCTGGGAAAGGGAAGAAAGCCAAAAAATTGCACAGACACTCTGCAAAAAATTGTATGATGGACAGGATACATGTCCTCATTCATGAGTGTGAGGACATTTTGGGAGCGGAATCAACTGTGACTAGTTCCACTGCGCATTTGGCTACTCAGAATCCTAGTATATCACAACCACCTGTTATCCCCTCAATGTTTCACAAGAAGAGGAAGGAGGCAGTCTTAAATTCTGACTCTGAGCCCAGACATGATTTAGGCGAGGCAGAGAGAGCAAGCACCCTTAGTTTAGAGACACCTCTTATTATTACATCTACTGCTCTCGCGCCTAATCATTCCGGAGTCCCTATTATATGTGCAAATAGGTTCTCCGTCCTGGCCCAACTCACTGATCCTCCGCCTTCATCGTCGTCTTCTCCCACGCCCCTAGCTCAATTAGAGAGTATTGGAGAGACGGCACCATCCCTGTCTGACTTATATCAGCTTGTCAGCTCCCTTAAGCAGGAAATTGGGGCCATGAGATTGAAGATGGACGACTTAGTAAATATAATTAACACACTAACTGCCACTAATATTTCTAGTGGCCAGAAGGTAATCCCATCCATAGATGGCCATCAGCTTTACAAGTAAAAAAACACATTTATTCCCCCAGAGCGGAAGAGAGCGAGCAGGAGCTAGTTCTCCTGCCCCTTCGCATTCAACACATAATGATGTGCTGTTAACAAACCCCATTGGAAGTTCGAAGCCTACTAAGCTATATTCTAGAGCTATGGCTCCCTTGCAAAATCCAGAACATCCCATTGCTTCCTCAAGTAAACAACCTACCAAGAGTCTAACATTTGTCAACCCCCCCAGTAGGATCCATCAGTCGAATCCATTGGATATTGTTGGACAGAATGTTTGTATGATCAATGTCCCTAAGTTATGTAATGGGGGTAGTTATGAAAATGAGGAATCATTGATTAATAAATCTATTCACTGGATACGGCAGGTTAGGGGATGTCGTTCACTTATACGGGAGGACATCCTCAGAGCTAGAAGGTGTACATCGCATTCGCTCTTATGGGATCATATTGAGCTTACTTTGAGCAATGCCGATCTGGCAGAGAATCTTATCCTACTAGAGTTTCGCACTTCTTCTCCTGACTCCTCAGCTATACAGCTGAAGCGATGTCCCTCTATCTCAAAAAATACACTCGGGGCAGGCCGAAGCTCAGGTTCTTCTTCATTAGATTCTAATGATTGACTATATAATGCAACTCCTTTGACAAGCATAACCCAGGCTCCCCCCCCAGTGTCTGCCCAACCACCCACAACCGGTTTAATAGACTCCACTGATCCCAGCATAGCCTTAGCACGTGACCTAACACTTTTAAATCATTTAAAAATTATTTCCTGGAATATTGCTGGCCTATGTAATAAACTTTCACTTCCAAATTGGAACAAGCAAATAGAGGGCTACGACATATGTGTTTTCCAGGAAACATGGAGTCTGGTCCCATTATATAAATCTGGCTATAGCTGTTATCATATCCCGGCTACTACTGTAGGCAAGGGTCGACCGTCTGGAGGGTTGATTGTGTGGGTTAAAATCGCCCTAAATTTTAAAATAAAACATTATGCAGCACTATGCCCTGACATCTTGAGGCTTACAATTAGGGGACAAAGAGGGCGGGAACAAATTGATTTGTTTAATGTCTATGCAAGGGGATTAGTGGGGGTAAAGCTTCCCCTATTATTACTCTGCTTGAACAAGGCCTGATAAATTGTTCAGCCGAATCTAGGATCATAGTGGCAGGCGACTTGAATAGCACCTTTGAGCCTCTTAGTACTGAAGATCTAACTGGGATAGAAGAGGAGGACAGGAAATGGGGCATACCCTCGCTAACTTTACCCCCGGTGAAAAGATGGTCTGAAAGGGCCATCCAATTAAATGCTTTCGTAGTGGAATATGGTTTAAGAGCAGTGAATGGCAGGACAAAATCAGACTTGCAGGGAGCTTTCACCTATAACAAAGTATCCTGCCCTTCCCGCATTGATTACATATTAATAGATGTTGGTTTCTGGGGTCACGTTTTAGATATGGTAGTGGGGAGCACACTTGAAAGTGATCATAACCCTCTATGTTTGTCATTAAGATCGCCTTGGCAAATTGTATGCCCCTCATTGGTTCCACCTACGCCCCTAGCAACTAAAGAAGTTTCACCTATCAATTCAGGAAGGGCACTAAAATGGCACAAGGTTGCCCTCCAGGATACAAAGTTACAGGCCATTAGGCAAATATTATATGATAAAACCATTAAGCTTAGAGAGGGGATAGTGGAAGATCCCACCCACGCTCTTGCCATATATACCTGTACAATTGAGGAGATCAGGGTACACTTTCAGGCACCACTCAGACCACACGGCCCTGCTCCTCATATACGGAAAGTTCAATCATGGTTTAATAAAGAGTGTAGACTTAAAAGGAGGGCACTAGCCGCAGCAATCCAAACAAAGAAGGGTGCAGCAATCACTTTGGCTAGGAAAGAATATAGGGAGGTGCAGCATAGGGCAAAGCTTGACTGGGATGAAGCCAGATGGCAAGAGTTAAAAATGCGAGCCTTGTAAGAGACACTAATCTTTCTGGACATTGGTCAGGAGGACAGGTAGGGGTGAAGTAGACCAAATGCCCAACCATATCACCCCTGAAGCTTGGTGTGCCCATTTTGGTAACCTTTACTCCGGGCCTAACAGCCCAGGCGTGGATGGTCATCCTTCAATTAAATTTAGGCCCATTGTCATGACTACTGGTGGTGAATCTCTGTCTCATTTTGGGCCTATTGAGGGCGATTCTTTCACGCAAAAAGAAGTAAAAGAGGCCATAGGCAAGATGGTTCCTGCCAAGGCTCCGGGACCAGACGGCCTTCCTAGCGATCTGTTTTTAGCTGATCAGGATAAATGGGCTGAGTATGTTCTGCTCCTAATTAACTCGATCGCTAGAGGATGCCCAGTCCCGGAATCATGGAAGGGTGCAGAGGTAGTGCCCATTTTCAAGAAGGGAGAACGGGAAGACCCTTCGAACTATAGACCAATTAGTCTTATCGACTCAATGCAAAAGGTAGTTGGGAGGGTAATTTTGCAGCGAATCCAGGTATGGGCTGAGGAGGAGAAAATCCTCTCCGAGTACCAGGCAGGTTTTCGGACTAACATCAGCACAGTGGACCAGGTCTTTAGGCTCCTCATGATCTATGGGAAAGTGGTAACGATCGGCAAGGGCAGTTTGTACCTTGCCTTTATTGATCTGAGGATGGCTTTTGACCTGGTCCCCCGTAATAGACTGTGGGACATACTGCGAGAGTTGGGCATCCTCTTGACACTTCTTAATCTGTTGGAAAGGCTTCATGAGGGTAATTACGCCCAGATAAGATGGGGGTCTCAAGGACAGGTCACTAGGAAGATTCCAGTAAACAGGGAGTTCGCCAGGGCTGCGTGATGGCACCCACCCTGTTTTCTTTGTATGTGAACGGGGTGGTCAGCTACTTGCAAGAAGTACCGGCTGATGATCCGGCCCTGGCAGGGAAAAAAGTGCCAACTCTCCTGTTTGCTGATGATACGTTGCTTATCTCTAAGACCCCAGCAGGCCTACAACTTCTTCTGAATAGGTTCCAAAACCTTTGCCACTGTCGGGGGTTAACTATAAACACTACAAAGACAAAACTAATGACTTTTAATCCACACAAATCGTTTAGGAATAATCTTACTTTAGATGGGATTAGATTAGAAAGGGTTCCCACTTTTGATTACCTGGGGATCCGTCTATCTGAAAAAGCACATTGGCGACCCCACCTTGACAAAATGCTCTTAAATCATAAAAGGGTTACGGGGGCACTGAGCCGAGAACATCGCTCATCTTATAGTAGACCTGTTGCTCCGGCCCTTACTGTTTATGGGGCCAAGGCTGTTAGCTCAGCTCTTTATGGTGCGGAGTTATGGGGTTTCGAAAATCTTGATGAGATTAACAGATCAGAAAACAAATTCTTTAGAGATTTGCTTATGCTTCCACGAGGAGTTCCTTTAACCCCTTTGTTTAGTGATCTTGGCAGGCGCCATTTTAGAGACTTGGCCAAACTTCGACCTCTGCTCTACTGGGCCCGCCTCAGGAGGACCCCAGAATTGGCGAATTATGCGGAGGCACTTACAGAATCAATGCGCATTGATAGCAGAAAAGAGATCAATTGGATCTCTAATGTCAAATCACTGTTAATTGCACTTGACCTAAAAGATTCTTGAGACACCCAAATTCCACCAAGCAAAGAGGACCTCAACCGGTCCTATTGGGCCTGGATTGATGCTAAGGAATTAAATAACCCTGACAAGGGAAGACTCACGGAGGAGTTCTTCCTACATAAGCACCATAGAAGTCTAGAACCATATATGGATATTATTCAGGTCCCGAGAGACAGGTCATTGTATATCCAATTTAGGATGGGCACCCTCCCTGTGCGTGAATTTACTGCAAAATGGTTTCCACCGCACCACCACCGAATGCCCCTTGTGTGGCTCAGTAAAGGAGAGTGTTGCCCACCTTCTGTTTGAATGCCCCGCACACGCTAGTGCTAGATCCAGGTGGCTTGTGCCCATATGCAAACAACTAGGCACCCTAGATCATAGAGTTGCTTTACGCATATTGAATTCGGACCCTAGCACTCTGTATGTCTGTGGAGTCGCCAAATTTTTGGGATGCGCATGGTTAAGTAGGTGCAGGGCTTTACAGAGGGTAGCTACCTCTGTTAATGAGTAGCTGATGTCTTTGACGGGTATGCCCATTGTCCACCAGTATAGAACATCTGAGTGCGCTATTGTTTAGAATATGTACAATTGTATTGATTTTAAATTACATTTTATGGATTTTAGAATCATGAGAAAATAGCTCCACGTTTTATTGCTATCAGAATTTTATCTTTGTCTTTCTATTGACTGTGTGTGATCAAACTCTGTTTTATCTTTATTTATATTTTGATACTTCTGATGAACTGGTCGATGCTTTTATGATCCTTGTATCGAAATAAAGCTATTAAACTATGAAACTAGTTTAAAATGTAGGTTTAAAAAAATATTATATATTTTAATATTTTAATTTATATTATAATTGTTTTTTTTAATTTTTATGTTACAGGTGTATGTATATATATATTTATCTTTATTTTTTAATATATTTCTAACATTTTATAATTAATTAAAATTATTATTTATTAATTATTTTTAAGTAAATATATATATATATTACATTTTATATATGTATGTTTAATTTATTTTTAAATTACATTTATTACTTATAATTGTTAAAATTTATAAATAAATCTAAATATTTTTTTAGGTAAAAAGTATTATTTAATTATTTTACATTATTTATAATACATATAAAAACGATATTTTATACTTCAATATTTTTAACATCAATATATTTTTTTCGATATTTTTGTACTTACCATTATGAAGATAGGAGATCGATATTTTTGACAACGATATTTATGTCACAATATTTCTGTAGGTCGATATTAGTGTTGTCGATATTCTGTCAGTGATCCAATTTAGACAGGAAAAGACTCTACCAGAAACGTAGCAGTACTTCTTCTTGAGGGGGTGAGTGCATCTCCAAAGGTCTGAAAAACCTATAGTGCTTGCAATGCATGCGAGGGGGGGGGTTTGCTGCGCAGCCGGAATCTTGGAGCCCATCCTATCCTGCTCTACGGCCATGACATCATTAAAGTCCCCTCCCATGATAGGGAGCGATGAGTCTGCTCCAGCAAGATGCCTGCCAGTTTCTCCAGTGTGGGGACCTGTAGCCGGGGGGGGGGTGCATATACGCTGAGCAATGTGATATCCATCCGTCCTCAGAACCCCTTCTTTCCCACATATCTCCCTGATGGGTGTATCCATTGTTCGGTTACTTGGAAGGGTGTGACTTTCCTAATCAGAATAGCTACTCCTCTAGACCCTGATGTGTACCCCGAGTGTGCAAGTTTGGTATAGGCTCCTCTCCCCAACAATCTGCACTGTGTCCTCCTAAGATGGGTCTCCTGTAGCAGTACCAAGTCCGGTCATAATCTTATAATATATTGGATCACCAGGCCTCTCTTGACTTTATCTCCCAGACCATCCACATTCCATGAGGGGACCAATAAAGTCCTATCCATTACTAGTGGAGAAGTCATCCTGGCTCTGCAAGTGGAGGCGGAAGGCACAGGGAGCAAAGTGTCTGCCAGAGTACTGACTGCGGAATGATGTGGTGCTTAGAGCCCCCACAGGGACCAGGTGTAGGCCTATGTGTCTGTATCTTCCCTTCCTGAACTAAAGCAGCTACAAATCCCTTAACGTGTATCCAACCCTTCTCCCACCCCATCCCCCAAGGGCCCCTGCGAGTGTGTGTCCCCATAACGTAACAAAAAGAAACTACTCAACAGGGTCATCTGAGAGGTCTGTAGCCCACCGCCCCCGCCCCGACCCCCAATTCAAACCCTTAGTACACTATCACACAACCTGAGCCAGCCACCCCTGGAAGTGGTGGCTCAGTACATGTGATTAAAAAGTTGACAACGCCAGCTCAGTAAGCCATCCACCATAGGGAAAGGAGAATTATACTCCAAGGCCTGAGTCATAGCGCCTGTGCCACAGTTATGATGCTGCTGTTAGTTAGGGGGCATCTCAGATTCGTGCTCTAAATCTGTGATGGCGACTGCCAGGGGGTGAGCGGTCTCTGATTCAGTCCCCTGGTCATCGCCTGTGTATCCATGTGTGGATCCTCCCTCCAGAGCAGCCATCTTACTCTTCTTAGTAGTCTCCCCCCTGTCCCCATCTGAGCCCGAGGAGATAACCAGTCACCTCTCGGGGCCTTTGTACTGCCATGGTGTGCCTTCCACTCTATTCTGCAAATGATGAGTTCTCCTCTGGGACCTCGGTAAGTCTTTGGGTCGTGGCCCTCCCCCGTTCAGGCATCGTTCAGCCTCTTGTCCTGTCACAGTATGGGGCGTTCTACCAGCCACCCCCACACGTCCTCAGGCGTCTGGAAGAGGAGCAATTTCCCCTGAAATAAGACCTTCAATTTGGCAAGGAATAAAAGCATATATTACAAACGGAGGCTCCGCAGCTTGGCCTTCACTGAATTAAATGTGCGCCATTGCCTCTGGACTTCTCGCGTTTAGTCTGGGAAGATCGTGATTTTAGAGTTCTAATGATGCACCTCCCCCATCTTGCGTACTTCAGTGAGGATCATTTCCCTGTCTTGGAAGTTTAGAAATCGTGCTACCACTGCGCTCGCTCAATGACGAAGCAAGACGAGAACTTGTCCGGAGGCAGGATACATCGCAGCGACTTGTCCAAGGGCTTTCACACTTGAACCTTCAACTCCCTCGGTAAACCCAATTAATCTGAGGTTATTTTGACTGGTGTGGTTCTCAGCATCCTTCAGTCTCCACACCATATCTTTAGTTATGGCTCAGGCCTCCGCAACATCTTTGCGGAGGCTTTGGACCATGTCTTCCAATTCAGAAATCCTGCTTTCTGCAGTGACGTTGCAGAGATCTTGGCCCAGGAGGGAGACCTCCGATCACACCTCTTCTACCCTTCCTTTCAAGGCCTCGTTGGATGGCCAGGAGAAGGGCAGCATTGTCGGACATTGCTGATGGAGCCTCGTTTGCCTGAGGTGTTACCACTTTAGTTCCAGTGGGAGTCCCGCAGGGGTGTTAGATCAATCGTCGCTGCCCCCATCAGGGTATAGATGGGGGATAGCCACCCTGTCACTCACTCATTTCCCCGTTCCCTGCGGTCCATAGAGCAAGGGTCTATCTCACAACCCCCAGCTGGTAGGGTTGTAAAAGGGGGAGAGTCCCAACTCCGTTGCTGCTGAGTTTTATTCAGGCGGTGATTGTGCGTATGGTCCGCAGATATCGCTCCTCAGGGGATGGGGCACTCAAGGGAGGGGCCACCTTCTCCAGGGCACAGCACCAGGTCTGGTCAGATCTTGCTCTCTTTGGCCCCAAACAAAAGAGAACCCCCCTCTGGCAATTCAGGGGTGGCCCCACAGGCCCCAACCTGCTGCTCTTGTGGCGTGGCTACACTGCCTTCAGACCCCTTCCTGCTGGGCACATCACTCCCTTTTCAGTCTCAGCCCAAGAATAACCAGCCTCTTCCCTCTATCGGCCTCCTCACTCCAATGCAGGCCTCTCCCCGGGCCAGGACTAGGCCTCTGGTTCAGCCCCGCCGGCTAACTTGGCCATTCACAGGCTGCAGGCACTTTAGTGGGGCCCCAAGGTGTCCCATCATCACCTCTGTCAGGATACAGCCCCAGTAGAGGCATAGGGGGTGAGTAGTAGTGTCTCATTCTCCCCTGCTGCCCCCCAAGGCAAGACCTCACCTACCAGGAAGTGTGCGGCGAGGCTGGCAGCTTCCATAGTTCCAGGTCACTGTCCAGTTCGGGCCCTGTCTCGTTGGCACAACCCGAGGAGTATGTTGCCGCTTCAGGGTGTCACCAGACTCGCCTAGGTCCTCCTCCTGCTGCGGGCGGGTTGCGTCTGAAGGGTCAGGCCCACAGTGAATTCTCCTTTGCGGCCTACTATGTGGCAAGACTGGCAACTTTCCCTCTCCGGGCCGCCAATGCGGTCGGGCCCTGACTCTCTGTTATTGTCGTGGGAGTGTACCTTCACTGTGGGGTGTCACCAGGTGCAGTCGGGACCTCTTTCCACCATGGATGGGCTGTAGCTATTGCAGGGAGTGGAGAGAAAGGCCGCGTCCATGGGGAGCTCTCCCTGTGCGGCCTGGGAGCGGCCCACCGCCTCCTGTGCGCTCTTGCCAGCAAACCCTGGCCTGCGGACACTGCATGTCACCGGGTCTTCGGCGTGGTTGGCTGCCGTAGCTCCTCCGGTATTTGATTGGCCGCGGGATAGTCCGCTAGGCCAGGGGGTAGGTCCGCTGCTGCCTGGGCAATTTGGGCTCAGTAGTGGGGCCTTCTTATAGCCACTGTTTATCGGGAAGCCGCCTCCAGGCCTCAGGCCACAAGGTCGGCCGTGTCCCCTTTGCGCAACCCTCGCAGAGCACTTCCTCTCCTTGCAGCTGCCCCGACACCCAGGGTACAAAGGGGGGGAGGCTCTTTTCAAAGCAGCATTCGTAGGACAGACTAGGATATTGTCAGGATATTTGGTGGGCCTCATTCAAAGGTAATGCAAAGGGCATTCAAAGTGTGAAAAAAGTATTACATAATGATCTCAATTACACTTGCATAAATTGATCAGCCAAGGCTCACTTAGAGAGTAACATAAGTAATTAAAAGTAACAAGTGCAAGAATAGAGTGCTAACTACAGTATTACATTCTCACTTAGAGATAACGATGATGATCATGAAAGAAAATCCATTGTAAGGTCTCAAATGGTGTGCACTGATCCTTTTGCCCCCAAAAATACACGTCCCTTAATGCCCTTGTATGGTAGTATTCTTAAGATGAGAAAACATTATGTTTATTATGAATTGTGAAAGTTGTACTGCTCATTGTTCGATTATTTTAAAATTAATAACACTTTTTCTTTCACAGAGGTCCCTTTATTGTTTGTAATTGTCGCTTTAAACTGTACTACAAGTCCCAGGATGCCCTCTAAGTGGGCTGATGGGAAACTATGTAAGCAGTGAATGAAACCATACCTGTTGGCTGTGATCAAGATCTTAAGGCCGAAACGCGTTGGCAGTCTTTGTACTGTTACCGTTATGGTTTAAATAAATATCTATTTTAAGAACAGTCTTTCGAGTGCCGCAACCTATTTGCATAGAAATAATATATATATATATATATATATATATATATATATATATATATATATATATTTAGGTCAGACTTACCATAGGAAGAGTGTTTTTTGATTTACTAATAACTTTGGTGCCGTTTAACAAATCTTCACAAACATTTGCAAAAATAGTTCATCCACCTCATCTCCTTCCTGGAAAGTTTTGGGGTGATCCATCAAGTGGGGCTGCGAAAAGGGAGGTCCCAAAATGTGTTTTTTCCATGCAACTTCCCATAGGAATTTTACACAGGGATACAGAAATAACAGCTGAACAGTATGACACCAAATTTGTCAGAAAGCTACATCTTTACTTTGAAAGCATACTGTTTGTGATTCGGTGTAAACCTGTTCAGCGTTATTTAAAGAAATTAAGGGGCCCATTACGATACCCGGCGTAAAAAAATCCGCCAGGCATGGAAGCGGCAAAAATCCGCCCGCACACACCGTCTGAACACCGACCACGCCATTACGATTACACAAACCGAAAACCGCCATCGGCGGAAAAATCACACAAAATACCGCCCGCCATCGTCCGAGTCGGAGTCGAACCGCCCGCCACGGACGGAAACACGCACGACAACACAAAACCGCCCGCCCTCACGGCCGACACACCGCACGTGAGATTACGATCGCACCGCCATGAGCGCGGGAAAACTACAAATATACCGCCCGCCAGCGCAAACAACGCCGATGAGAATCGACACGGCAGAAGCCATGGCGCCCACGTCCCTGCACAGAAACCATCCGCTGACAAAAACAATCGCACACAACATGGCCAACAAGTCCACACAGCAAGGCACGCACAAATACACAAGCACAGTACACATCCCGAAAACACCCCCCTGGACAAACAAAAACTACAAAGGCCAGAACCCCAGACACAACACACCTGAAAACAACAGACCATGAGGACACACCCACATAGGTAAGTACAAAAGCAGCACTCCCACAGACCACAACCCCTTGCAACATTGCAAACTAGAGAGGAGAGGAGAGGACACAGTGACACAGCAAGGACAGCAGCACACCACAGAAACGCACACATCACAACCACCACCACCACCACCACCACCAAACACCGGCACCACAAACCCCTGCACATTACACAACACACACCGCACCAGCACCACAAACACCATGGCACCACAAAGAATGCCCAAGTTCACGCCCATTGAGCTGACGGTCATGGTCGACGAGATTATCAAGGTGCACCCACAAATCTATGGGAACCTGGTCCAGCACACACCACTAGCCACCAGAAACAGAATGTGGAACCGGATCGTAGACCAGGTCAATGCAGTCGGGACCCTGCCCAGGAACAGAGTCGAAATAAACAAACGGTGGAATGACGTCAAGAGCCTGGTCAAGAAGAAGGAGACCAAGAACAGAGAGCTGGCAGCCGTCACTGGCGGAGGGAATCCCGCGCTCTTCAAGACCTTCAAAGCGTGGGAGGAGAAGGTGCGAGTCATCATACATCCCGAGATCCTCGCCGGATTAGCAGGGGGAGTGGAGGCTGGTAAGTACAAACTAATGTATACCAGCACACCGCTATGTACTCACATGCACTACCACCATGCCACAGCTCCCAGGGACAAACACCCCCATATCCAGCACACAATACACAACACATCACACACACATGCAACAGACACCACCACACACAGCCCAAACAGAACAACTGTAAGATGCGTGGGGACATGTGTACACTCAGCCAGCCACGTAACCACCAACAGGTCCCCAAATATGCCAGAAGCGCCACAACGAGCACCCACCACACCCATGTGTCCGCCACAGCTGCACTAACCGACAAGTAACAGGTAAGTGGCAGGAACACAAAGTGCAGTGGGTGGGAGGGTGGACAGCCCAAGTACAACACACACCAGGCCCCTAGTCCCACAGCACAGCAAGGAGGAGCATCCCCCACACCCCACAGCCACGTGTCAGCCACCGCAGTGCACAACGACAGCCGAAAGGTAGACATCACGGTCCACAGCAATCGGTGTCAGTGGGTGTCCAGCCACCACCACGACCCACAACACCCCCCCATCCCCACAAACCTGCAACATGGAGCACCCCCGCTTAGAACCATGTGGCATCCAGTACAGTGCACGCCCGAACAACCTGCAGGTGGGAAACTGGACAGGGCTGGATTACTGGAGGCATGAGGACCGTAACACGACCAACACATGGGACATGTCACGTAGCAGACGAACACGCAGCACCGCCCACCGTCACGAACAAGTGAACAATGTGCACACGGACATGAACCACAGACTCACACCTCACATGACCCATCACAGACACAGCAACACCCAAAGAGCCACGTCTGCATGCACAAGCCACACTGAATATAGTACCACACGGCAGCCACTGTGCAACTCATCACACACAACCGAAACACCATTGAAGTCCTGTCCATGTAGCCCCTACTGCCTGTCAACCACACACCCCACAACTACGCCTATGTAAGACAAACAACACTAGACGCAACAGAGCGGAACAACATAAATGCACACGAACACCACTGAACCCATCAAACACACAGACACACCATGCACATACAACATACCATCCATCCCATCCGTCAGCCCCAGTCTCATGAAAGGCATGTCATCCGCACAGCTGCCACACATACAGCAGTCACGCTAAGATACATGCCCATGACCAACCATGTGCCAGAAGTCAATGAAGCGCACGCCACACTGTGAGCAACAACACACAACATGGGCCACACCCCCCCCACGAGCACTGCAGTGATGCACATGGCACAGGGCAGCACGCACACCAAGGAGATGGGACAACTGCAATACGTTGGCTGGCACACAACCATCACTCACTCATAACGATGCGTCCAATGCCATGTCCAGTAATCACAACAGACAGCAAATATGCAGGCCATGTCAGGCATGCACACACCTCAGACCATGCACTGTCATGCTGCCACAACACATGTCACGTTCGGCACCCATGGCTCACAGCATGTACCCCAAAAGCATATTCCCTCCCAAATGCGAATCTGGGGCATGGCCCCCATGTTGCCATATGCGTTCCTAAGCGTTCCATTTGAACCCCAAAAGCATATTCCCTCCCAAATGCGAATCTGGGGCATGGCCCCCATGTTGCCATATGCGTTCCTAAGCGTTCCATTTGAACCCCAAAAGCATATTCCCTCCCAAATGTGAATCTGGGGCATGGCCCCCATGTTGCCATATGCGTTCCTAAGCGTTCCATTTGAACCCCAAAAGCATATTCCCTCCCAAATGTGAATCTGGGGCATGGCCCCCATGTTGCCATATGCGTTCCTAAGCGTTCCATTTGAACCCCAAAAGCATATTCCCTCCCAAATGTGAATCTGGGGCATGGCCCCCATGTTGCCATATGCGTTCCTAAGCGTTCCATTTGAACCCCAAAAGCATATTCCCTCCCAAATGTGAATCTGGGGCATGGCCCCCATGTTGCCATATGCGTTCCTAAGCGTTCCATTTGAACCCCAAAAGCATATTCCCTCCCAAATGTGAATCTGGGGCATGGCCCCCATGTTGCCATATGCGTTCCTAAGCGTTCCATTTGAACCCCAAAAGCATATTCCCTCCCAAATGTGAATCTGGGGCATGGCCCCCATGTTGCCATATGCGTTCCTAAGCGTCCCATTTGAACACCAAAAGCAAAGTACAAACCAGACCCAGGATGGGCCAGGAGCCCGCATACACCAGAGTCACAATAAGTAGGGGCACAGCAACACACCCATCGGCATGGCCAATCCGTCCCATGCCACATGTGCACAGCACACAGTCCCATTGCCAAGCACACACAACTACAAATGGTACAGCCACACACACGCCTCCGGGAAACCCATGTACGAGATTGCACGAACTGTGAATGTCAGACGACAAATACATACTTCGCCAGGTGCAACACAATAACAAATCTCATTCTCTCCACAGGTGACGAACCGCTGGATGCTGGGGATGGAGACAGCAGCCAGCACAGCCAGCCTACAAGCCCCCAACGAGGACACACGGATGTGGAGGATCTGTCCTCTTCTTCGGACACGGACCACCAAGCAGGCCCATCTGGTGTGGCAGGGCCCAGCCGCTCCCCAGGACCCCTCCTACCCACCAACCCATCATCCAGGGCTGCTGAACATTCCCAGCCCCCTGCTGCCACTGTCGTTGCGGCCACACCCACGGTCATTGCGGCCACACCCACGGTCATTGCGGCCACACCCACGGTCATTGCGGCCACTACCACTGCCGCAACCGCCACCATCGCCGCACCGACCACCACCGCCGCCACCACCACCACGTCTTCGCTGGCACCAGCCCCAGCGCAGGTGGTGGCCCGGCCGACTGGATCCACCCTGGGAGCCACAGCGAGGACCGTGGTGAGCAATGTGGCTAGTGGGCAGGGCCGGTGGCAGCAGGACTGGTAGGAGGAGCAGGGTCAGGGAAACGCCAGCCTCCCCTGGGAGCCATGCCCTGCCCTCAAATGGCCAGAGTCCTTGGGGCCTATGAAGAGGCCCAAGGACAATGGGCCAGGTCAGCTACAGACACGCGTGAGGTGCTGGGGGTGCTGAGGTCCATGGACGCCCGTATGGGCCAACTCGTGGACCTCATGGGCCAGCTGGTGGTGGCGGTGAGGTCACAGCCAGGGACAGCAGCTCCCCTCCGCCACCACCTGCCGGGGCGCAGGGTCGAGCAGAAGTGTCCAGTTCCCCTGCGTCCACAGCCAGTGAGCACACCTCAACCACCAGCATGTCGCAAGCAGGCACCCCCTCGCAAACGTGGAAGGGGCCGTCCGAAGTGGAAACAGATCTCCCGGGAGGACTTCGCACGCTCCAGACGCAAGTGAGGCAGCCAGCCAGCCTTCCTTGACCACCCACTGCATTGACTTGGACTACGATCCCACTCCACACAGCCATCTGGATGGCATGTGTGTGTTGGACTATGGACATAGAACCAGTGGGTACACCCTGAGCATCACGCAGCCATGACCGACAGCTCATTGTCACTGCACGCACCACTTTTGTCATCACCTTACACACAATCACATGTCACAGTTTGAAATAAATGCACCTCTTACACAAACTGCTGTTTGTGCCCTGTGTTTTATTTGTACGGAATACAACGGCCACCTTGGGCGGAAAGTCACCTGATGCGTGGCATGGCAATGGAACCGGAGGGATCTGTAGGGACCTAGGGGTGGGAGACAGAACAGGAGCACATTCAATGAGTGTGTCACACACCCATCACACAGTACATGTCAACAACTACAAGCAATGTACACACATCGCACAGAGCAATAGGGCACAATGCCACAGCCACCAACAGTGGCATACAACCCTGGCCATGGAGCGTTGACACACAGCACGCAGTGAACAAACGGCCACCCTGACACAGCACACACACACCTGCACAGATACAGCCACATCAGCCGTCGTACATGGACACTCACCGTCAAGTGAAGTAGTGGGCGATGAGCTGCTGCCGCACATTACCAGCTTCCTCCTCTCCGCTGTCCTCCTCACTCAAGCTGTCCTGGTCT
>CAWUFW010020371.1:0-32500 GCA_963921515.1 Calotriton arnoldi
AGCATGTATTGCTGCACGACCCCCTACACTGCCCGAACACCACTGCTCTGCCCAAAACCCTGAAACACTAGCCCCAGCACGCACCCCCTACACTGCCCGAACACCACTGCACTGCCCTAAACCCTGAAACACCAGCCCCAGCACGACCCCCTACACTGCCCGAACACCACTGCACTGCCCAAAACCCTGAAACACCAGCCCCAGCACGACCCCCTACACTGCCCGAACACCACTGCACTGCCCTAAACCCTGAAACACCAGCCCCAGCACGACCCCCTACACTGCCCGAACACCACTGCACTGCCCTAAACCCTGAAACACCAGCCCCAGCACGACTCCCCTACACTGCCCGAACACCACTGCACTGCCCTAAACCCTGAAACACCACCCCTGCACGACCCCCTACACTGCCTGAACACCACTGCACTGCCCTAAACCCTGAAACACCACCCCCAGCACGACCCCTACACTGCCCAGACACCACTGCTCTGACCTAAACCCCTGAAACACTACCCCCAGCACGACCCCCTACACTGCCCGAACACCACTGCACTGCCCTAAACCCTGAAACACCACCCCCTGCACGACCCCCTACACTGCCTGAACACCACTGCACTGCCCTAAACCCTGAAACACCACCCCCAGCACGACCCCCTACACTGCCCAGACACCACTGCTCTGACCTAAACCCTGAAACACTACCCCCAGCAAGACCCCCTACACTGCCCGAACACCACTGCACTGCCCTAAACCCTGAAACACCACCCCAGCAAGATCCCTACACTGCCCGAACACCACTGCCCTAAACCCTGAAACACCATCCCCAACAAGACCCCCTACACTGCCCGAACACCACTGCACTGCCCTAAACCCTGAAACACCACCCCCAGCACGAACCCCTACACTGCCCGAACACCACTGCTCTGCCCAAAACCCTAAAACACCAGCCCCAGCACGAACCCCTACACTGCCCGAACACCACTGCACTGCCCTAAACCCTGAAACACCAGCCCCAGCACGACCCCCTAAACTGCCCGAAAACCACTGCACTGCCCTAAACCCTGAAACACCAGCCCCAGCACGACCCCCTACACTGCCCGAACACCACTGCACTGCCCTGAAACACCAGCCCCAGCACAACCCCCTACACTGCCGAACACCACTGCACTGCCCTAAACCCTAAAACACCAGCCACAGCACGACCCCCACACTGCCCGAACACCACTGCACTGCCCTAAACCCTAAACACCACCCCCAGCACGACCCCTACTCTGCCCGAACACCACTGCTCTGCCCTAAACCCTGAACCACTACCCCCAGCACGACCCCCTACACTGCCCGAACACCACTGCTCTGCCCTAAACCCTGAAACACCAGCCCCAGCACGACCCCCTACACTGCCCGAACACCACTGCACTGCCCTAAACCCTGAAACACCAGCCCCAGCACGACCCCTACACTGCCCGAACACCACTGCACTGCCCTAAACCCTGAAACACCAGCCCCAGCACGACCCCCTACACTGCCCGAACACCACTGCACTGCTCTAAACCCTGAAACACCAGCCCCAGCACGACCCCCTACACTGCCCGAACACCACTGCACTGCCCTAAACCCTGAAACACCAGACCCAGCACGACCCCCTACACTGCCCGAACACCACTGCACTGCCCTAAACTCTGAAACACCACCCCCTGCACGACCCCCTACACTGTCCGAACACCACTGCACTGCCCTAAACCCTGCAACACCACCCCCGCATGACCCCTACACTGCCCGAACACCACTGCCCTAAACCCTGAAACACCACCCCCAGCATGACCCCCTACACTGCCCGAACACCACTGCACTGCCCTAAACCCTGAAACACCACCCCCAGCACGACCCCCTACACTGCCTGAACACCACTGCACTGCCCTAAACCCTGAAACACCACCTCCTGCACGACCCCCTACACTGCCCGAACACCACTGCACTGACCTAAACCCTGAAACACCACCCCCTGCACGACCCCCTACACTGCCCGAACACCACTGCACTGCCCTAAACCCTGAAACACCACCCCCAGCACGACCCCCTACACTGCCCAAACACCACTGCACTGCCCTAAACCCTGAAACATCACCCCCAGCAAGACCCCCTACACTGCCTGAACACCACTGCCCTAAACCCTGAAACATCACCCCCAGCACGACCCCCTACACTGCCCAAACACCACTGCACTGCCCTAAACCCTGAAACACTACCCCCAGCACGACCGCCTACACTGCCCGAACACCACTGCACTGCCCTAAACCCTGAAACACTACCCCAGCACGATCCCCTACACTGCCTGAACACCACTGCACTGCCCTAAACCCTGAAACACCACCCCCAGCACGACCCCCTACACTGCCCGAACACCACTGCACTGCCCTAAACCCTGAAACATCACCCCCAGCAAGACCCCCTACACTGCCTGAACACCACTGCCCTAAACCCTGAAACATCACCCCCAGCAAGACCCCCTTCACTGCCTGAACACCACTGCCCTAAACCCTGAAACACTACCCCCAGCAAGACCCCCTACACTGCCCGAACACCACTGCACTGCCCTAAACCCTGAAACACCAACCCCAGCACGACCCCCTACACTGCCCGAACACCACTGCTCTGCCCAAAACCCTGAAACACTAGCCCCAGCACGACCCCTACACTGCCCGAACACCACTGCACTGCCCTAAACCCTGAAACACCAGCCCCAGCACGACCCCTACACTGCCCGAACACCACTGCACTGCCCAAACCCTGAAACACCAGCCCCAGCACGACCCCCTACACTGCCCGAACACCACTGCACTGCCCTAAACCCTGAAACACCAGCCCCAGCACGACCCCCTACACTGCCCGAACACCACTGCACTGCCCTAAACCCTGAAACACCAGCCCCAGCACGACCCCTACACTGCCCGAACACCACTGCACTGCCCTAAACCCTGAAACACCACCCCTGCACGACCCCCTACACTGCCTGAACACCACTGCACTGCCCTAAACCCTGAAACACCACCCCCAGCACGACCCCTACACTGCCCAGACACCACTGCTCTGACCTAAACCCTGAAACACTACCCCCAGCACGACCCCCTACACTGCCCGAACACCACTGCACTGCCCTAAACCCTGAAACACCACCCCCTGCACGACCCCCTACACTGCCTGAACACCACTGCACTGCCCTAAACCCTGAAACACCACCCCCAGCACGACCCCCTACACTGCCCAGACACCACTGCTCTGACCTAAACCCTGAAACACTACCCCCAGCAAGACCCCCTACACTGCCCGAACACCACTGCACTGCCCTAAACCCTGAAACACCACCCCCAGCAAGATCCCTACACTGCCCGAACACCACTGCCCTAAACCCTGAAACACCACCCCCAACAAGACCCCCTACACTGCCCGAACACCACTGCTCTGCCCAAAACCCTGAAACACCAGCCCCAGCACGAACCCCTACACTGCCCGAACACCACTGCACTGCCCTAAACCCTGAAACACCAGCCCCAGCACGACCCCCTACACTGCCCGAAAACCACTGCACTGCCCTAAACCCTGAAACACCAGCCCCAGCACGACCCCCTACACTGCCCGAACACCACTGCACTGCCCTGAAACACCAGCCCCAGCACAACCCCTACACTGCCGAACACCACTGCACTGCCCTAAACCCTAAAACACCAGCCACAGCACGACCCCCTACACTGCCCGAACACCACTGCACTGCCCTAAACCCTAAACACCACCCCCAGCACGACCCCTACTCTGCCCGAACACCACTGCTCTGCCCTAAACCCTGAACCACTACCCCCAGCACGACCCCCTACACTGCCCGAACACCACTGCTCTGCCCTAAACCCTGAAACACCAGCCCCAGCACGACCCCCCTACACTGCCCGAACACCACTGCACTGCCCTAAACCCTGAAACACCAGCCCCAGCACGACCCCCTACACTGCCCGAACACCACTGCACTTCCCTAAACCCTGAAACACCAGCCCCAGCACGACCCCCTACACTGCCCGAACACCACTGCACTGCTCTAAACCCTGAAACACCAGCCCCAGCACGACCCCCTACACTGCCCGAACACCACTGCACTGCCCTAAACCCTGAAACACCAGACCCAGCACGACCCCCTACACTGCCCGAACACCACTGCACTGCCCTAAACCCTGAAGCACCACCGCCAGCACGATCCCCTACACTGCCCGAACACCACTGCACTGCCCTAAACCCTGAAACACCACCCCCAGCATGACCCCCTACACTGCCCGAACACCACTGCACTGCCCTAAACTCTGAAACACCACCCCCCTGCACGACCCCCTACACTGTCCGAACACCACTGCACTGCCCTAAACCCTGCAACACCACCCCCCGCATGACCCCCTACACTGCCCGAACACCACTGCCCTAAACCCTGAAACAACACCCCCAGCATGACCCCCTACACTGCCCGAACACCACTGCACTGCCCTAAACCCTGAAACACCACCCCCAGCACGACCCCCTACACTGCCTGAACACCACTGCACTGCCCTAAACCCTGAAACACCACCTCCTGCACGACCCCCTACACTGCCCGAACACCACTGCACTGACCTAAACCCTGAAACACCACCCCTGCACGACCCCCTACACTGCCCGAACACCACTGCACTGCCCTAAACCCTAAAACACCACCCCCAGCACGACCCCCTACACTGCCCGAACACCACTGCACTGCCCTCAACCCTGAAACACCACCCCCTGCACGACCCCCTACACTGCCCGAACACCACTGCACTGCCCTAAACCCTGAAACACCACCCCCAGCACGACCCCCTACACTGCCCGAACACCACTGCACTGCCCTAAACCCTGAAACACTACCCCCAGCACGACCCCCTACACTGCCCGAACACCACTGCACTGCCCTAAACCCTGAAACACTACCCCCAGCATGACCCCTTACACTGCCCGAACACCACTGCACTGCCCTAAACCCTGAAACACCACCCCCAGCACGACCCCCTACACTGCCCGAACACCACTGCACTGCCCTAAACCCTGAAACACTACCCCAGCACGATCCCCTACACTGCCCGAACACCACTGCACTGCCCTAAACCCTGAAACACCACCCCCAGCACGACCCCCTACACTGCCCAAACACCACTGCACTGCCCTAAACCCTGAAACATCATCCCCAGCAAGACCCCCTACACTGCCTGAACACCACTGCCCTAAACCCTGAAACATCACCCCCAGCACGACCCCCTACACTGCCCGAACACCACTGCACTGCCCTAAACCCTGAAACACTACCCCCAGCACGACCGCCTACACTGCCCGAACACCACTGCACTGCCCTAAACCCTGAAACACTACCCCAGCACGATCCCCTACACTGCCCGAACACCACTGCACTGCCCTAAACCCTGAAACACCACCCCCAGCACGACCCCCTACACTGCCCGAACACCACTGCACTGCCCTAAACCCTGAAACATCACCCCCAGCAAGACCCCCTACACTGCCTGAACACCACTGCCCTAAACCCTGAAACATCACCCCCAGCAAGACCCCCTTCACTGCCTGAACACCACTGCCCTAAACCCTGAAACACTACCCCCAGCAAGACCCCCTACACTGCCCAAACACCACTGCACTGCCCTAAACCCTGAAACACCACCCCCAGCACGACCCCCTACACTGCCCGAACACCACTGCTCTGCCCAAAACCCTGAAACACTAGCCCCAGCACGACCCCCTACACTGCCCGAACACCACTGCACTGCCCTAAACCCTGAAACACCAGCCCCAGCACGACCCCCTACACTGCCCGAACACCACTGGACTGCCCAAAACCCTGAAACACCAGCCCCAGCACGACCCCCTACACTGCCCGAACACCACTGCACTGCCCTAAACCCTGAAACACCAGCCCCAGCACGACCCCCTACACTGCCCGAACACTACTGCACTGCCCTAAACCCTGAAACACCAGCCCCAGCATGACCCCCTACACTGCCCGAACACCACTGCACTGCCCTAAACCCTGAAACACCACCCCCTGCACGACCCCCTACACTGCCTGAACACCACTGCACTGCCCTAAACCCTGAAACACCACCCCCAGCACGACCCCCTACACTGCCCAGACACCACTGCTCTGACCTAAACCCTGAAACACTACCCCCAGCACGACCCCCTACACTGCCCGAACACCACTGCACTGCCCTAAACCCTGAAACACCACCCCTGCACGACCCCCTACACTGCCTGAACACCACTGCACTGCCCTAAACCCTGAAACACCACCCCCAGCACGACCCCCTACACTGCCCAGACACCACTGCTCTGACCTAAACCCTGAAACACTACCCCCAGCAAGACCCCCTACACTGCCCGAACACCACTGCACTGCCCTAAACCCTGAAACACCACCCCCAGCAAGATCCCTACACTGCCCGAACACCACTGCCCTAAACCCTGAAACACCACCCCCAACAAGACCCCCTACACTGCCCGAACACCACTGCACTGCCCTAAACCCTGAAACACCACCCCCAGCACGAACCCCTACACTGCCCGAACACCACTGCTCTGCCCAAAACCCTGAAACACCAGCCCCAGCACGAACCCCTACACTGCCCGAACACCACTGCACTGCCCTAAACCCTGAAACACCAGCCCCAGCACGACCCCCTAAACTGCCCGAAAACCACTGCACTGCCCTAAACCCTGAAACACCAGCCCCAGCACGACCCCCTACACTGCCCGAACACCACTGCACTGCCCTGAAACACCAGCCCCAGCACAACCCCCTACACTGCCGAACACCACTGCACTGCCCTAAACCCTAAAACACCAGCCACAGCACGACCCCCTACACTGCCCGAACACCACTGCACTGCCCTAAACCCTAAACACCACCCCCAGCACGACCCCCTACTCTGCCCGAACACCACTGCTCTGCCCTAAACCCTGAACCACTACCCCCAGCACGACCCCCTACACTGCCCGAACACCACTGCTCTGCCCTAAACCCTGAAACACCAGCCCCAGCACGACCCCCTACACTGCCCGAACACCACTGCACTGCCCAAAACCCTGAAACACCAGCCCCAGCACGACCCCCTACACTGCCCGAACACCACTGCACTGCCCTAAACCCTGAAACACCAGCCCCAGCACGACCCCCTACACTGCCCGAACACCACTGCACTGCTCTAAACCCTGAAACACCAGCCCCAGCACGACCCCCTACACTGCCCGAACACCACTGCACTGCCCTAAACCCTGAAACACCAGACCCAGCACGACCCCCTACACTGCCCGAACACCACTGCACTGCCCTAAACCCTGAAGCACCACCGCCAGCACGATCCCCTACACTGCCCGAACACCACTGCACTGCCCTAAACCCTGAAACACCACCCCCAGCACGACCCCTACACTGCCCGAACACCACTGCACTGCCCTAAACTCTGAAACACCACCCCCTGCACGACCCCCTACACTGTCCGAACACCACTGCACTGCCCTAAACCCTGCAACACCACCCCCGCATGACCCCCTACACTGCCCGAACACCACTGCCCTAAACCCTGAAACACCACCCCCAGCATGACCCCCTACACTGCCCGAACACCACTGCACTGCCCTAAACCCTGAAACACCACCCCCAGCACGACCCCCTACACTGCCTGAACACCACTGCACTGCCCTAAACCCTGAAACACCACCTCCTGCACGACCCCCTACACTGCCCGAACACCACTGCACTGACCTAAACCCTGAAACACCACCCCTGCACGACCCCTACACTGCCCGAACACCACTGCACTGCCCTAAACCCTGAAACACCACCCCCAGCACGACCCCCTACACTGCCCGAACACCACTGCACTGCCCTCAACCCTGAAACACCACCCCCTGCACGACCCCTACACTGCCCGAAAACCACTGCACTGCCCTAAACCCTGAAACACCACCCCCAGCACGACCCCCTACACTGCCCGAACACCACTGCACTGCCCTAAACCCTGAAACACTACCCCCAGCACGACCCCCTACACTGCCCGAACACCACTGCACTGCCCTAAACCCTGAAACACTACCCCCAGCATGACCCCTTACACTGCCCGAACACCACTGCACTGCCCTAAACCCTGAAACACCACCCCCAGCACGACCCCTACACTGCCCGAACACCACTGCACTGCCCTAAACCCTGAAACACCACCCCAGCAAGACCCCCTACACTGCCCGAACACCACTGCACTGCCCTAAACCCTGAAACATCACCCCCAGCAAGACCCCGTACACTGCCTGAACACCACTGCCCTAAACCCTGAAACACCACCCCCAGCAAGACCCCCTACACTGCCCGAACACCACTGCACTGCCCTAAACCCTGAAACACCACCCCCAGCACGACCCCCTACACTGCCCGAACACCACTGCTCTGCCCAAAACCCTGAAACACTAGCCCCAGCACGACCCCCTACACTGCCCGAACACCACTGCACTGCCCTAAACCCTGAAACACCAGCCCCAGCACGACCCCCTACACTGCCCGAACACCACTGCACTGCCCAAAACCCTGAAACACCAGCCCCAGCACGACCCCCTACACTGCCCGAACACCACTGCACTGCCCTAAACCCTGAAACACCAGCCCCAGCACGACCCCCTACACTGCCCGAACACCACTGCACTGCCCTAAACCCTGAAACACCAGCCCCAGCACGACCCCCTACACTGCCCGAACACCACTGCACTGCCCTAAACCCTGAAACACCACCCCCTGCACGACCCCCTACACTGCCTGAACACCACTGCACTGCCCTAAACCCTGAAACACCAGCCCCAGCACGACCCCCTACACTGCCCAGACACCACTGCTCTGACCTAAACCCTGAAACACTACCCCCAGCAAGACCCCCTACACTGCCCGAACACCACTGCACTGCCCTAAACCCTGAAACACCACCCCCAACAAGACCCCCTACACTGCCCGAACACCACTGCACTGCCCTAAACCCTGAAACACCACCCCCAGCATGAACCCCTACACTGCCCGAACACCACTGCTCTGCCCTAAACCCTGAAACACCAGCCCCAGCACGAACCCCTACACTGCCCGAACACCACTGCACTGCCCTAAACCCTGAAACACCAGCCCCAGCACGACCCCCTACACTGCCCGAACACCACTGCACTGCCCCTGAAACACAGCCCCAGCACAACCCCCTACACTGCCCGAACACCACTGCACTGCCCTAAACCCTAAAACACCAGCCCCAGCACGACCCCTACACTGCCCAAACACCACTGCACTGCCCTAAACCCTGAAACACCAGCCCCAGTACAACCCCCTACACTGCCCGAACACCACTGCACTGCCCTAAACCCTGAAACACCAGCCCCAGCACGACCCCCTACACTGCCCGAACACCACTGCACTGCCCTAAACCCTGAAACACCAGCCCCAGCACGACCCCCTACACTGCCCGAACACCACTGCACTGCCCTAAACCCTGAAACACCAGCCCCAGCATGACCCCCTACACTGCCCTAACACCACTGCACTGCCCTAAACCCTGAAACACCACCCCCAGCACGACCCCCTACACTGCCCGAACACCACTGCACTGCCCTAAACTCTGAAACACCACCCCCTGCACGACCCCCTACACTGTCCGAACACCACTGCACTGCCCTAAACCCTGCAACACCACCCCCCGCATGACCCCCTACACTGCCCGAACACCACTGCCCTAAACCCTGAAACAACACCCCCAGCAAGACCCCCTACACTGCCCGAACACCACTGCACTGCCCTAAACCCTGAAACACCACCCCCAGCACGACCCCCTACACTGCCTGAACACCACTGCACTGCCCTAAACCCTGAAACACCACCTCCTGCACGACCCCCTACACTGCCCGAACACCACTGCACTGACCTAAACCCTGAAACACCACCCCCTGCACGACCCCCTACACTGCCCGAACACCACTGCACTGCCCTAAACCCTAAAACACCACCCCCAGCACGACCCCCTACACTGCCCGAACACCACTGCACTGCCCTCAACCCTGAAACACCACCCCCTGCACGACCCCCTACACTGCCCGAACACCACTGCACTGCCCTAAACCCTGAAACACCACCCCGAGCACGACCCCCTACACTGCCCGAACACCACTGCACTGCCCTAAACCCTGAAACACTACCCCCAGCACGACCCCCTACACTGCCCGAACACCACTGCACTGCCCTAAACCCTGAAACACTACCCCCAGCATGACCCCTTACACTGCCCGAACACCACTGCACTGCCCTAAACCCTGAAACACCACCCCCAGCACGACCCCCTACACTGCCCGAACACCACTGCACTGCCCTAAACCCTGAAACACTACCCCAGCACGATCCCCTACACTGCCCGAACACCACTGCACTGCCCTAAACCCTGAAACACCACCCCCAGCACGACCCCCTACACTGCCCAAACACCACTGCACTGCCCTAAACCCTGAAACATCACCCCCAGCAAGACCCCCTACACTGCCTGAACACCACTGCCCTAAACCCTGAAACATCACCCCCAGCACGACCCCCTACACTGCCCGAACACCACTGCACTGCCCTAAACCCTGAAACACTACCCCCAGCACGACCGCCTACACTGCCCGAACACCACTGCACTGCCCTAAACCCTGAAACACTACCCCAGCACGATCCCCTACACTGCCTGAACACCACTGCACTGCCCTAAACCCTGAAACACCACCCCCAGCACGACCCCCTACACTGCCCGAGACACCACTGCTCTGACCTAAACCCTGAAACACCACCCCCAGCACGACCCCCTACACTGCCCGAACACCACTGCACTGCCCTAAACCCTGAAACACCACCCCCTGCACGACCCCCTACACTGCCTGAACACCACTGCACTGCCCTAAACCCTGAAACACCACCCCCAGCACGACCCCCTACACTGCCCAGACACCACTGCTCTGACCTAAACCCTGAAACACTACCCCCAGCAAGACCCCCTACACTGCCCGAACACCACTGCACTGCCCTAAACCCTGAAACACCACCCCCAGCAAGATCCCTACACTGCCCGAACACCACTGCCCTAAACCCTGAAACACCACCCCCAACAAGACCCCCTACACTGCCCGAACACCACTGCACTGCCCTAAACCCTGAAACACCACCCCCAGCACGAACCCCTACACTGCCCGAACACCACTGCTCTGCCCAAAACCCTGAAACACCAGCCCCAGCACGAACCCCTACACTGCCCGAACACCACTGCACTGCCCTAAACCCTGAAACACCAGCCCCAGCACGACCCCCTAAACTGCCCGAAAACCACTGCACTGCCCTAAACCCTGAAACACCAGCCCCAGCACGACCCCCTACACTGCCCGAACACCACTGCACTGCCCTGAAACACCAGCCCCAGCACAACCCCCTACACTGCCCGAACACCACTGCACTGCCCTAAACCCTAAAACACCAGCCACAGCACGACCCCCTACACTGCCCGAACACCACTGCACTGCCCTAAACCCTAAACACCACCCCCAGCACGACCCCCTACTCTGCCCGAACACCACTGCTCTGCCCTAAACCCTGAACCACTACCCCCAGCACGACCCCCTACACTGCCCGAACACCACTGCTCTGCCCTAAACCCTGAAACACCACCCCCAGCACGACCCCTACACTGCCCGAACACCACTGCACTGCCCTAAACCCTGAAACACCAGCCCCAGCACGACCCCCTACACTGCCCGAACACCACTGCACTGCCCTAAACCCTGAAACACCAGCCCCAGCACGACCCCCTACACTGCCCAAACACCACTGCACTGCTCTAAACCCTGAAACACCAGCCCCAGCACGACCCCCTACACTGCCCGAACACCACTGCACTGCCCTAAACCCTGAAACACCAGACCCAGCACGACCCCCTACACTGCCCGAACACCACTGCACTGCCCTAAACCCTGAAGCACCACCGCCAGCACGATCCCCTACACTGCCCGAACACCACTGCACTGCCCTAAACCCTGAAACACCACCCCCAGCACGACCCCCTACACTGCCCGAACACCACTGCACTGCCCTAAACTCTGAAACACCACCCCCTGCACGACCCCCTACACTGTCCGAACACCACTGCACTGCCCTAAACCCTGCAACACCACCCCCCGCATGACCCCCTACACTGCCCGAACACCACTGCCCTAAACCCTGAAACACCACCCCCAGCATGACCCCCTACACTGCCCGCACACCACTGCACTGCCCTAAACCCTGAAACACCACCCCCAGCACGACCCCCTACACTGCCTGAACACCACTGCACTGCCCTAAACCCTGAAACACCACCTCCTGCACGACCCCCTACACTGCCCGAACACCACTGCACTGACCTAAACCCTGAAACACCACCCCTGCACGACCCCCTACACTGCCCGAACACCACTGCACTGCCCTAAACCCTGAAACACCACCCCCAGCACGACCCCCTACACTGCCCGAACACCACTGCACTGCCCTCAACCCTGAAACACCACCCCCTGCACGACCCCCTACACTGCCCGAAAACCACTGCACTGCCCTAAACCCTGAAACACCACCCCCAGCACGACCCCCTACACTGCCCGAACACCACTGCACTGCCCTAAACCCTGAAACACTACCCCCAGCACGACCCCCTACACTGCCCGAACACCACTGCACTGCCCTAAACCCTGAAACACTACCCCCAGCATGACCCCTTACACTGCCCGAACACCACTGCACTGCCCTAAACCCTGAAACACCACCCCCAGCACGACCCCCTACACTGCCCGAACACCACTGCACTGCCCTAAACCCTGAAACACCACCCCAGCAAGACCCCCTACACTGCCCGAACACCACTGCACTGCCCTAAACCCTGAAACATCACCCCCAGCAAGACCCCGTACACTGCCTGAACACCACTGCCCTAAACCCTGAAACACCACCCCCAGCAAGACCCCCTACACTGCCCGAACACCACTGCACTGCCCTAAACCCTGAAACACCACCCCCAGCATGACCCCCTACACTGCCCGAACACCACTGCTCTGCCCAAAACCCTGAAACACTAGCCCCAGCACGACCCCCTACACTGCCCGAACACCACTGCACTGCCCTAAACCCTGAAACACCAGCCCCAGCACGACCCCCTACACTGCCCGAACACCACTGCACTGCCCAAAACCCTGAAACACCAGCCCCAGCACGACCCCCTACACTGCCTGAACACCACTGCACTGCCCTAAACCCTGAAACACCAGCCCCAGCACGACCCCCTACACTGCCCGAACACCACTGCACTGCCCTAAACCCTGAAACACCAGCCCCAGCACGACCCCCTACACTGCCCGAACACCACTGCACTGCCCTAAACCCTGAAACACCACCCCCTGCACGACCCCCTACACTGCCTGAACACCACTGCACTGCCCAAAACCCTGAAACACCAGCCCCAGCACTACCCCCTACACTGCCCAGACACCACTGCTCTGACCTAAACCCTGAAACACTACCCCCAGCAAGACCCCCTACACTGCCCGAACACCACTGCACTGCCCTAAACCCTGAAACACCACCCCCAACAAGACCCCCTACACTGCCCGAACACCACTGCACTGCCCTAAACCCTGAAACACCACCCCCAGCATGAACCCCTACACTGCCCGAACACCACTGCTCTGCCCAAAACCCTGAAACACCAGCCCCAGCACGAACCCCTACACTGCCCGAACACCACTGCACTGCCCTAAACCCTGAAACACCAGCCCCAGCACGACCCCCTACACTGCCCGAACACCACTGCACTGCCCTGAAACACAGCCCCAGCACAACCCCCTACACTGCCGAACACCACTGCACTGCCCTAAACCCTAAAACACCAGCCCCAGCACGACCCCTACACTGCCCGAACACCACTGCACTGCCCTAAACCCTGAAACACCAGCCCCAGTACAACCCCCTACACTGCCCGAACACCACTGCACTGCCCTAAACCCTGAAACACCAGCCCCAGCACGACCCCCTACACTGCCCGAACACCACTGCACTGCCCTAAACCCTGAAACACCAGCCCCAGCACGACCCCCTACACTGCCCGAACACCACTGCACTGCCCTAAACCCTGAAACACCAGCCCCAGCATGACCCCCTACACTGCCCTAACACCACTGCACTGCCCTAAACCCTGAAACACCACCCCCAGCACGACCCCCTACACTGCCCGAACACCACTGCACTGCCCTAAACTCTGAAACACCACCCCCCTGCACGACCCCCTACACTGCCCGAACACCACTGCACTGCCCTAAACCCTGCAACACCACCCCCGCATGACCCCCTACACTGCCCGAACACCACTGCCCTAAACCCTGAAACAACACCCCCAGCATGACCCCCTACACTGCCCGAACACCACTGCACTGCCCTAAACCCTGAAACACCACCCCCAGCACGACCCCCTACACTGCCTGAACACCACTGCACTGCCCTAAACCCTGAAACACCACCTCCTGCACGACCCCCTACACTGCCCGAACACCACTGCACTGACCTAAACCCTGAAACACCACCCCTGCACGACCCCCTACACTGCCCGAACACCACTGCACTGCCCTAAACCCTAAAACACCACCCCCAGCACGACCCCCTACACTGCCCGAACACCACTGCACTGCCCTCAACCCTGAAACACCACCCCCTGCACGACCCCCTACACTGCCCGAACACCACTGCACTGCCCTAAACCCTGAAACACCACCCCGAGCACGACCCCCTACACTGCCCGAACACCACTGCACTGCCCTAAACCCTGAAACACTACCCCCAGCACGACCCCCTACACTGCCCGAACACCACTGCACTGCCCTAAACCCTGAAACACTACCCCCAGCATGACCCCTTACACTGCCCGAACACCACTGCACTGCCCTAAACCCTGAAACACCACCCCCAGCACGACCCCCTACACTGCCCGAACACCACTGCACTGCCCTAAACCCTGAAACACTACCCCAGCACGATCCCCTACACTGCCCGAACACCACTGCACTGCCCTAAACCCTGAAACACCACCCCCAGCACGACCCCCTACACTGCCCAAACACCACTGCACTGCCCTAAACCCTGAAACATCACCCCCAGCAAGACCCCCTACACTGCCTGAACACCACTGCCCTAAACCCTGAAACATCACCCCCAGCACGACCCCCTACACTGCCCGAACACCACTGCACTGCCCTAAACCCTGAAACACTACCCCCAGCACGACCGCCTACACTGCCCGAACACCACTGCACTGCCCTAAACCCTGAAACACTACCCCAGCACGATCCCCTACACTGCCTGAACACCACTGCACTGCCCTAAACCCTGAAACACCACCCCCAGCAAGACCCCCTACACTGCCCAGACACCACTGCTCTGACCTAAACCCTGAAACACTACCCCCAGCAAGACCCCCTACACTGCCCAAACACCACTGCACTGCCCTAAACCCTGAAACACCACCCCCAGCAAGATCCCTACACTGCCCGAACACCACTGCCCTAAACCCTGAAACACCACCCCCAACAAGACCCCTACACTGCCCGAACACCACTGCACTGCCCTAAACCCTGAAACACCACCCCCAGCACGAACCCCTACACTGCCCGAACACCACTGCTCTGCCCAAAACCCTGAAACACCAGCCCCAGCACGAACCCCTACACTGCCCGAACACCACTGCACTGCCCTAAACCCTGAAACACCAGCCCCAGCACGACCCCCTAAACTGCCCGAAAACCACTGCACTGCCCTAAACCCTGAAACACCAGCCCCAGCACGACCCCCTACACTGCCCGAACACCACTGCACTGCCCTGAAACACCAGCCCCAGCACAACCCCCTACACTGCCGAACACCACTGCACTGCCCTAAACCCTAAAACACCAGCCACAGCACGACCCCCTACACTGCCCGAACACCACTGCACTGCCCTAAACCCTAAACACCACCCCCAGCACGACCCCCTACTCTGCCCGAACACCACTGCTCTGCCCTAAACCCTGAACCACTACCCCCAGCACGACCCCCTACACTGCCCGAACACCACTGCTCTGCCCTAAACCCTGAAACACCAGCCCCAGCACGACCCCCTACACTGCCCGAACACCACTGCACTGCCCTAAACCCTGAAACACCAGCCCCAGCACGACCCCCTACACTGCCCGAACACCACTGCACTGCCCTAAACCCTGAAACACCAGCCCCAGCACGACCCCCTACACTGCCCGAACACCACTGCACTGCTCTAAACCCTGAAACACCAGCCCCAGCACGACCCCCTACACTGCCCGAACACCACTGCACTGCCCTAAACCCTGAAACACCAGACCCAGCACGACCCCCTACACTGCCCGAACACCACTGCACTGCCCTAAACCCTGAAGCACCACCGCCAGCACGATCCCCTACACTGCCCGAACACCACTGCACTGCCCTAAACCCTGAAACACCACCCCCAGCACGACCCCCTACACTGCCCGAACACCACTGCACTGCCCTAAACTCTGAAACACCACCCCCTGCACGACCCCCTACACTGTCCGAACACCACTGCACTGCCCTAAACCCTGCAACACCACCCCCCGCATGACCCCCTACACTGCCCGAACACCACTGCCCTAAACCCTGAAACACCACCCCCAGCATGACCCCCTACACTGCCCGAACACCACTGCACTGCCCTAAACCCTGAAACACCACCCCCAGCACGACCCCCTACACTGCCTGAACACCACTGCACTGCCCTAAACCCTGAAACACCACCTCCTGCACGACCCCCTACACTGCCCGAACACCACTGCACTGACCTAAACCCTGAAACACCACCCCCTGCACGACCCCCTACACTGCCCGAACACCACTGCACTGCCCTAAACCCTGAAACACCACCCCCAGCACGACCCCCTACACTGCCCGAACACCACTGCACTGCCCTCAACCCTGAAACACCACCCCCTGCACGACCCCCTACACTGCCCGAACACCACTGCACTGCCCAAACCCTGAAACACCACCCCCAGCACGACCCCCTACACTGCCCGAACACCACTGCACTGCCCTAAACCCTAAACACTACCCCCAGCACGACCCCCTACACTGCCCGAACACCACTGCACTGCCCTAAACCCTGAAACACTACCCCCAGCATGACCCCTTACACTGCCCGAACACCACTGCACTGCCCTAAACCCTGAAACACCACCCCCAGCACGACCCCCTACACTGCCCGAACACCACTGCACTGCCCTAAACCCTGAAACACCACCCCAGCAAGACCCCCTACACTGCCCGAACACCACTGCACTGCCCTAAACCCTGAAACATCACCCCCAGCAAGACCCCGTACACTGCCTGAACACCACTGCCCTAAACCCTGAAACACCACCCCCAGCAAGACCCCCTACACTGCCCGAACACCACTGCACTGCCCTAAACCCTGAAACACCACCCCCAGCATGACCCCCTACACTGCCCGAACACCACTGCTCTGCCCAAAACCCTGAAACACTAGCCCCAGCACGACCCCCTACACTGCCCGAACACCACTGCACTGCCCTATACCCTGAAACACCAGCCCCAGCACGACCCCCTACACTGCCCGAACACCACTGCACTGCCCTAAACCCTGAAACACCAGCCCCAGCACGACCCCCTACACTGCCTGAACACCACTGCATTGCCCTAAACCCTGAAACACCAGCCCCAGCACGACCCCCTACACTGCCCGAACACCACTGCACTGCCCTAAACCCTGAAACACCAGCCCCAGCACGACCCCCTACACTGCCCGAACACCACTGCACTGCCCTAAACCCTGAAACACCACCCCCAGCACGACCCCCTACACTGCCTGAACACCACTGCACTGCCCTAAACCCTGAAACACCAGCCCCAGCACTACCCCCTACACTGCCCAGACACCACTGCTCTGACCTAAACCCTGAAACACTACCCCCAGCAAGACCCCCTACACTGCCCGAACACCACTGCACTGCCCTAAACCCTGAAACACCACCCCCAGCAAGATCCCCTACACTGCCCGAACACCACTGCACTGCCCTAAACCCTGAAACACCACCCCCAACAAGACCCCCTACACTGCCCGAACACCACTGCACTGCCCTAAACCCTGAAACACCACCCCCAGCATGAACCCCTACACTGCCCGAACACCACTGCTCTGCCCAAAACCCTGAAACACCAGCCCCAGCACGAACCCCTACACTGCCCGAACACCACTGCACTGCCCTAAACCCTGAAACACCAGCCCCAGCACGACCCCCTACACTGCCCGAAAACCACTGCACTGCCCTAAACCCTGAAACACCAGCCCCAGCACGACCCCCTACACTGCCCGAACACCACTGCACTGCCCTAAACCCTGAAACACCAGCCCCAGCACGACCCCCTACACTGCCCGAACACCACTGCACTGCCCTAAACCCTAAAACACCAGCCCCAGCACGACCCCCTACACTGCCCGAACACCACTGCACTGCCCTAAACCCTGAAACACCAGCCCCAGCACGACCCCCTACACTGCCCGAACACCACTGCACTGCCCTAAACCCTGAAACACCAGCCCCAGCACGACCCCCTACACTGCCCGAACACCACTGCACTGCCCTAAACCCTGAAACACCAGCCCCAGCACGACCCCCTACACTGCCCGAACACCACTGCACTGCCCTAAACCCTGAAACACCACCCCCAGCAAGACCCCCTACACTGCCCAAACAACACTGCACTGCCCTAAACCCTGAAACACCACCCCCAGCAAGACCCCCTACACTGCCCGAACACCACTGCACTACCCTAAACCCTGAAACACCACCCCCAGCAAGACCCCCTACACTGCCCGAACACCACTGCACTACCCTAAACCCTGAAACACCACCCCCTGCACAACCCCCTACACTGCCCGAACACCACTGCACTGCCCTAAACCCTGAAACACCACCCCCTGCACGACCCCCTACACTGCCCGAACACCACTGCACTGCCCTAAACCCTGAAACACCACCCCCTGCACGACCCCCTACACTGCCCGAACACCACTGCACTGCCCTAAACCCTGAAACACCACCCCCAGCACGACCCCCTACACTGCCCGAACACCACTGCACTGCCCTAAACCCTGAAACACCACCCCCAGCACGATCCCCTACACTGCCCGAACACCACTGCTCTGCCCTAAACCCTGAAACACTACCCCCAGCACGACCCCCTACACTGCCCGAACACCACTGCTCTGCCCTAAACCCTGAAACACCAGCCCCAGCACGACCCCCTACACTGCCCGAACACCACTGCACTGCCCTAAACCCTGAAACACCAGCCCCAGCACGACCCCCTACACTGCCCGAACACCACTGCACTGCCCTAAACCCTGAAACACCAGCCCCAGCACGACCCCCTACACTGCCCGAACACCACTGCACTGCCCTAAACCCTGAAACACCAGCCCCAGCACGACCCCCTACACTGCCCGAACACCACTGCACTGCCCTAAACCCTGAAACACCAGCCCCAGCACGACCCCCTACACTGCCCGAACACCACTGCACTGCCCTAAACCCTGAAACACCACCGCCAGCACGATCCCCTACACTGCCCGAACACCACTGCACTGCCCTAAACCCTGAAACACCACCCCCAGCACGACCCCCTACACTGCCCGAACACCACTGCACTGCCCTAAACCCTGAAACACCACCCCCTGCACGACCCCCTACACTGCCCGAACACCACTGCACTGCCCTAAACCCTGAAACACCACCCCCCGCATGACCCCCTACACTGCCCGAACACCACTGCACTGCCCTAAACCCTGAAACACCACCCCCAGCATGACCCCCTACACTGCCCGAACACCACTGCACTGCCCTAAACCCTGAAACACCACCCCCAGCACGACCCCCTACACTGCCCGAACACCACTGCACTGCCCTAAACCCTGAAACACCACCCCCAGCACGACACCCTACACTGCCCGAACACCACTGCACTGCCCTAAACCCTGAAACACCACCCCCAGCACGACCCCCTACACTGCCCAAACACCACTGCACTGCCCTAAACCCTGAAACACCACCCCCAGCACGACCCCCTACACTGCCCGAACACCACTGCACTGCCCTAAACCCTGAAACACCACCCCCTGCACGACCCCCTACACTGCCCGAACACCACTGCACTGCCCTAAACCCTGAAACACCACCCCCAGCATGACCCCCTACACTGCCCGAACACCACTGCACTGCCCTAAACCCTGAAACACCACCCCCAGCACGACCCCCTACACTGCCCGAACACCACTGCACTGCCCTAAACCCTGAAACACCACCCCCAGCACGACCCCCTACACTGCCCGAACACCACTGCACTGCCCTAAACCCTGAAACACCACCCCCTGCACAACCCCTATACTGCCCGAACACCACTGCACTGCCCTAAACCCTGAAACACCACCCCCAGCATGACCCCCTACACTGCCCGAACACCACTGCACTGCCCTAAACCCTAAAACACCACCCCCAGCACGACCCCCTACACTACCCGAACACCACTGCACTGCCCTAAACCCTAAAACACCCCCCCAGGCACCACTCCCTACACTACCCGAACACCACTGCACTACCCTAAACCCTAAAACACTCCCCCCAGCACGACCCCCTACACTGACCCATAAACCCTAAAACACTACCCCCAGCACGACCCCCTACACTACCCAAACACCACTGCACTGCCCTAAACCCTAAAACACTCCCCCCAGCAGGACCCCCTACACTACCCGAACACCACTGCACTGCCCTAAACCCTAAAACACTCCCCCCAGCACGACCCCCTACACTACCCAAACACCAATGCACTGCCCTAAACCCTAAAACACTACCCCCAGCACGACCCCCTACACTACCCAAACACCAATGCACTACCCTAAACCCTAAAACACTCCCCCAGCACGACCCCCTACACTACCCAAACACCAATGCACTACCCTAAACCCTAAAACACTACCCCAGCACGACCCCCTACACTACCCAAACACCACTGCACTACCCTAAACCCTAAAACACTACCCCCGCACGACCCCCTACACTACCCAAAGACCACTGCACTACCCTAAACCCTAAAACACTACCCCCAGCACGACCCCCTACACTACCCAAAGACCACTGCACTACCCTAAACCCTAAAACACTACCCCCAGCACGACCCCCTACACTACCCAAAGACCACTGCACTACCCTAAACCCTAAAACACGACCCCCTACACTACACAAACACCGCTGCACTACCCTAAACCCTAAAACACTACCCCCAGCACGACCCCCTACACTACACAAACACCACTGCACTACCCTAAACCCTAAAACACTACCCCCTACCCTACACAAACACCACTGCACTACCCTAAACCCTAAAACACTACCCCCAGCAGTACCCCCTACACTACCCAAACACCACTGCACTACCCTAAACCCTAAATCACTACCCCCAGCACGACCCCCTACACTACCCAAACACCACTGCACTACCCTAAACCCTAAAACACTACCCCCAGCACGACCCCCTACACTACCCAAACACCACTGCACTACCCTAAACCCTAAAACACTACCCCCAGCACGACTCCCTACACTACCCAAACACCACTGCACTACCCTAAACCCTAAATCTACCCCCAGCACGACCCCCTACACTACCCAAACACCACTGCACTACCCTAAACCCTAAATCTACCCCCAGCACGACCCCCTACACTACCCAAACACCACTGCACTACCCTAAACCCTAAATCTACCCTCAGCACGACCCCCTACACTACCCAAACACCACTGCACTACCCTAAACCCTAAAACACTACCCCCAGCACGACCCCCTACACTACACCAACACCACTGCACTACCCTAAACCCTAAAACACTACCCCAGCACGACCCCCTACACTACCCAAACACCACTGCACTACCCTAAACCCTAAAACACTACCCCCAGCACGACCCCCTACACTACCCAAACACCACTGCACTACCCTAAACCCTAAAACACTACCCCTAGCACGACCCCCTACACTACACAAACACCACTGCACTGCCCTAAACCCTAAAACACTACCCCTAGCACGACCCCCTACACTACACAAACACCACTGCAATACCCTAAACCCTAAATCTACCCCAAGCATGACCCCCTACACTACACAAAAATCACTGCACTACCCTAAAGCCTAAAACACTACCACCAGCACGACCCCCTACACTACACAAACATCACTGCACTACCCTAAAACACTACCACCTGCACGAACCCCTACACTACACAAACACCACTGCACTACCCTAAACCCTAAAACACTACCCCCAGCACGACCCCCTACACTACACAAACACCACTGCACTACCCTAAACCCTAAAACACTACCCTCAGCACGACCCCCTTCACTACCCAAACACCACTGCACTACCCTAAACCCTAGAAAAGTAACCACCACCCCATGCCCAATCCCCTTACCTCTCACTCCTCGTGGTTCCTCTCTCCTCGTGGTTCCTGCTTCATGTCGTCTCTGAGGGGCGGTGCACGTCGTTGTGAGGAAACGGAACAGCCTCTGTTTCCTTACAACGACGTGGATCGTCTACATTTTTTTAGAACTCATGGTCATTTACCATACATACCTTTACAACAAAATTTGTTGTAAAGGCATGCGTGGTAAATGACCATGCGTTCTAAAAAAATGCGTAGTAATGACTTCGCGATGTACAACGCATGCGTGGTAATGCATGCGTTGTAATGGTATCGCGAAGTAAAAAGTCGTTGTAACGGCTGTTTACCGATCGAAGCTGGCCCCTGTTCTTCAGTGAGTCGTTTATTTGATAAATTAGGAGGAAGGAATGTGTTTTTTTTACCGAAAAGTGCATTCCCGGCTGTTGTATTGTGAAAGTGTCCGCGTGGCCTGGTTTCACTTCCGGTGAGAGAGTGGAAGAGTCTGTTTGGATCTAAAGGGGTTCTGCTGTTGGACGGGGCCGGCGCGACACGTCATCAGAAAACACAGCTAATGGAAAGCGTTGTCCCCGAAGTGTGGAGCAGTGCCATGAGAGGTCAACGAGTGTGCGTCCCACCGCAGTATGACCGTACCGCGTGACCCATGTGCCGCCTCCAGTGTACGGAAGGCAGAAGCGGCATCCATCGCAGGTCCTCTTGAAGACCGTTGTAGCACTAATTCTACATTTTGGAACTAGGGCATTTTAACCTTGTTGTTCCTGCCAGATACAAAGAGAAGATCCTGTGTTATTCAGTGCCCTCGTTACCTTTTCTGTGGGTAGTGGTGCTTGTCACTTCGCTGCCCCGCCGGTGCACACGACTGGGCTCCCCACCTCGTGTGCCATCTGCAGGGCCTCTGCCCTCGGATCACTGGTTTCGGTTTCTGGAGTGGCAACATAAACAGTTGCTCCCAAAGGACTAGCCTGAACACTTAGGTGAATATCCCCTGCGCCAGCATTCCGCGGAAATTCTTTCCTAGCTCTCCCACGTCGACGACGATGTCATAATAGCACGGCTCCGCTCGCGACACCGTATGACGTCATAGGAGCCATAAGAGGACCTCGTCGGCGTGCTGACGTCAGTTCCACCCATTTTTTCCGTGCCACCGAGGTAAACAGGTGGACCGACACATTTTCACATGTATACATAGTATACTAAATATATATATATATATATACAAATGCATAACCAATAAAGGCATAAAGAAATAGCAACAGATCAAGCATTTCTCACTATTAAAACATAAGCATGATTAAGACATATTAAAAACATTCATGCCAAACAGTAAAAGCATCTTTTTGGTAGAAACAGGTGGACAACGGGGAGGCGGGTGGGACAGTGAGGAATCCACAGGCAGATACTGTATCCACCAGAAAAAGCGTTACCGAAGGTAAGTAACTTGCTCTTCTGATGGATACTTCTGCCTGTTGATTCCTCACCTTTTGAATAGAATCCTCAAGCCGTACCTCACCCGGAGGAGGGTGTCCACCTGACTAGACCAAAAAATCTTGCAAAACAGATCGAGCAAAATGGCCATCCCTCCTAACCTCCGAATCCAATAATAATCGAATAATTTTTAGTCGAAATTATATTGAAAATAATACTTTAAAAATACTTTTATTAATAAATTTAGACAAACACTTAAAGGAAAACTTTTATTTATAATTAATTTAAAGATATTTCATACTTTACAAATTACGCCGAAGTCGCGACCCCAGCGCGACTTTTCAAAATGGCTACCGGAATGCGCGCAGCCATCGTGTAGGGTGCGCGAAGGGTGCGCGACTTCTGTATAATATTTAAAAAAAAAAAAAGAATGAATATAGTTTTCCTAACTAAAAATTATTCACAATTTTTTTAAATATATATATGTATATATATATATATATTAAGCTCAGTGGGGTGGGTCCAACAATCGAGCCGCACTCGCATACAGGTATGCTTTTCCCCATAAAGCTTTTATTTCAGGTACAGGCAGTCCCTCTTTCCAAATATTAAAAGCATCTAACCGCAGCCCAACGCGTTTCGAGTTACCCTCTTCTTCCAAGGGTCATGCAGTTAACAAGCGCATTGTCGTCTTCACCTGCCAATTAAGCGATATCGTACGCCATGATTGGTCAACTCTGAATGAGATTACGTTGCTGGCTGGGAGGTGAAGTCCGTAATATGTCCACAAATGGATGCGCTTTTGATTCTCTGCTATATCAAGGCTCTCCATGAGCCCCGGAAAGCGTTACTGCCATTAATCCTTTGCCTGCAGCCAACATAAAGAGCCCCTCGATCTAGGAACTCCGTTTCCCCCTTGCCTAGGGGTGGTGCATGCTCAGCGGCAGGACGGCCGCTAAATATTAAGCTCAGTGGGGTGGGTCCAACAATCGAGCCGCACTCGGATACAGGTATGCTTTTCCCCATAAAGCTCTTATTTCAGGTACAGGCAGTCCCTCTTTCCAAATATTAAAAGCATCTAACCGCAGCCCAACGCGTTTCGAGTTACCCTCTTCTTCCAAGGGTCATGCAGTTAACAAGCGCATTGTCGTCTTCACCTGCCAATTAAGCGATATCGTACGCCATGATTGGTCAACTCTGAATGAGATTACGTTGCTGGCTGGGAGGTGAAGTCCGTAATATGTCCACAAATGGATGCGCTTTTGATTCTCTGCTATATCAAGGCTCTCCATGAGCCCCGGAAAGCGTTACTGCCATTAATCCTTTGCCTGCAGCCAACATAAAGAGCCCCTCGATCTAGGAACTCCGTTGCCCCCTTGCCTAGGGGTGGTGCATGCTCAGCGGCAGGACGGCCGCTAAATATTAAGCTCAGTGGGGTGGGTCCAACAATCGAGCCGCACTCGGATACAGGTATGCTTTTCCCCATAAAGCTTTTATTTCAGGTACAGGCAGTCCCTCTTTCCAAATATTAAAAGCATCTAACCGCAGCCCAACGCGTTTCGAGTTACCCTCTTCTTCCAAGGGTCATGCAGTTAACAAGCGCATTGTCGTCTTCACCTGCCAATTAAGCGATATCGTACGCCATGATTGGTCAACTCTGATTGAGATTACGTTGCTGGCTGGGAGGTGAAGTCCGTAATATGTCCACAAATGGATGCGCTTTTGATTCTCTGCTATATCAAGGCTCTCCATGAGCCCCGGAAAGCGTTACTGCCATTAATCCTCTGCCTGCAGCCAACATAAAGAGCCCCTCGATCTAGGAACTCCGTTGCCCCCTTGCCTAGGGGTGGTGCATGCTCAGCGGCAGGACGGCCGCTAAATATTAAGCTCAGTGGGGTGGGTCCAACAATCGAGCCGCACTCGGATACAGGTATGCTTTTCCCCATAAAGCTTTTATTTCAGGTACAGGCAGTCCCTCTTTCCAAATATTAAAAGCATCTAACAGCAGCCCAACGCGTTTCAAGTTACCCTCTTCTTCCAACGGTCATGCAGTTAACAAGCGCATTGTCGTCTTCACCTGCCAATTAAGCGATATCGTACGCCATGATTGGTCAACTCTGAATGAGATTACGTTGCTGGCTGGGAGGTGAAGTCCGTAATATGTCCACAAATGGATGCGCTTTTGATTCTCTGCTATATCAAGGCTCTCCATGAGCCCCGGAAAGCGTTACTGCCATTAATCCTTTGCCTGCAGCCAACATAAAGAGCCCCTCGATCTAGGAACTCCGTTGCCCCCTTGCCTAGGGGTGGTGCATGCTCAGCGGCAGGACGGCCGCTAAATATTAAGCTCAGTGGGGTGGGTCCAACAATCGAGCCGCACTCGGATACAGGTATGCTTTTCCCCATAAAGCTTTTATTTCAGGTACAGGCAGTCCCTCTTTCCAAATATTAAAAGCATCTAACCGCAGCCCAACGCGTTTCGAGTTACCCTCTTCTTCCAAGGGTCATGCAGTTAACAAGCGTATTGTCGTCTTCACCTGCCAATTAAGAGATATCGTACGCCATGATTGGTCAACTCTGAATGAGATTACGTTGCTGGCTGGGAGGTGAAGTCCGTAATATGTCCACAAATGGATGCACTTTTGATTCTCTGCTATATCAAGGCTCTCCATGAGCCCCGGAAAGCGTTACTGCCATTAATCCTTTGCCTGCAGCCAACATAAAGAGCCCCTCGATCTAGGAACTCCGTTGCCCCCTTGCCTAGGGGTGATGCATGCTCAGCGGCAGGACGGCCGCTAAATATTAAGCTCAGTGGGGTGGGTCCAACAATCGAGCCGTACTCGGATACAGGTATGCTTTTCCCCATAAAGCTTTTATTTCAGGTACAGGCAGTCCCTCTTTCCAAATATTAAAAGCATCTAACTGCAGCCCAACGCGTTTCGAGTTACCCTCTTCTTCCAAGGGTCATGCAGTTAACAAGCGCATTGTCGTCTTCACCTGCCAATTAAGCGATATCGTACGCCATGATTGGTCAACTCTGAATGAGATTACGTTGCTGGCTGGGAGGTGAAGTCCGTAATATGTCCACAAATGGATGCGCTTTTGATTCTCTGCTATATCAAGGCTCTCCATGAGCCCCGGAAAGCGTTACTGCCATTAATCCTTTGCCTGCAGCCAACATAAAGAGCCCCTCGATCTAGGAACTCCGTTGCCCCCTTGCCTAGGGGTGGTGCATGCTCAGCGGCAGGATGGCCGCTAAATATTAAGCTCAGTGGGGTGGGTCCAACAATCGAGCCGCACTCGGATACAGGTATGCTTTTCCCCATAAAGCTTTTATTTCAGGTACAGGCAGTCCCTCTTTCCAAATATTAAAAGCATCTAACCGCAGCCCAACGCGTTTCGAGTTACCCTCTTCTTCCAAGGGTCATGCAGTTAACAAGCGCATTGTCGTCTTCACCTGCCAATTAAGCGATATCGTACGCCATGATTGGTCAACTCTGAATGAGATTACGTTGCTGGCTGGGAGGTGAAGTCCGTAATATGTCCACAAATGGATGCGCTTTTGATTCTCTGCTATATCAAGGCTCTCCATGAGCCCCGGAAAGCGTTACTGCCATTAATCCTTTGCCTGCAGCCAACATAAAGAGCCCCTCGATCTAGGAACTCCGTTGCCCCCTTGCCTAGGGGTGGTGCATGCTCAGCGGCAGGACGGCCGCTAAATATTAAGCTCAGTGGGGTGGGTCCAACAATCGAGCCGCACTCGGATACAGGTATGCTTTTCCCCATAAAGCTTTTATTTCAGGTACAGGCAGTCCCTCTTTCCAATTATTAAAAGCATCTAACCGCAGCCCAACGCGTTTCGACTTACCCTCTTCTTCCAACGGTCGTGCAGTTAACAAGCGCATTGTCTTCACCTGCCAATTAAGCGATATCGTACGCCATGATTGGTCAACTCTGAATGAGATTACGTTGCTGGCTGGGAGGTGAAGTCCGTAATATGTCCACAAATGGATGCGCTTTTGATTCTCTGCTATATCAAGGCTCTCCATGAGCCCCGGAAAGCGTTACTGCCATTAATCCTTTGCCTGCAGCCAACATAAAGAGCCCTCGATCTAGGAACTCCGTTGCCCCCTTGCCTAGGGGTGGTGCATGCTCAGCGGCAGGACGGCCACTAAATATTAAGCTCAGTGGGGTGGGTCCAACAATCGAGCCGCACTCGGATACAGGTATGCTTTTCCCCATAAAGCTTTTATTTCAGGTACAGGCAGTCCCTCTTTCCAAATATTAAAAGCATCTAACCGCAGCCCAACGCGTTTCGAGTTACCCTCTTCTTCCAAGGGTCATGCAGTTAACAAGCGCATTGTCGTCTTCACCTGCCAATTAAGCGATATCGTACGCCATGATTGGTCAACTCTGAATGAGATTACGTTGCTGGCTGGGAGGTGAAGTCCGTAATATGTCCACAAATGGATGCGCTTTTGATTCTCTGCTATATCAAGGCTCTCCATGAGCCCCGGAAAGCGTTACTGCCATTAATCCTTTGCCTGCAGCCAACATAAAGAGCCCCTCGATCTAGGAACTCCGTTGCCCCCTTGCCTAGGGGTGGTGCATGCTCAGTGGCAGGACGGCCGCTAAATATTAAGCTCAGTGGGGTGGGTCCAACAATCGAGCCGCACTCGGATACAGGTATGCTTTTCCCCATAAAGCTTTTATTTCAGGTACAGGCAGTCCCTCTTTCCAAATATTAAAAGCATCTAACCGCAGCCCAACGCGTTTCGAGTTACCCTCTTCTTCCAAGGGTCATGCAGTTAACAAGCGCATTGTCGTCTCCACCTGCCAATTAAGCGATATCGTACGCCATGATTGGTCAACTCTGAATGAGATTACGTTGCTGGCTGCGGTTAGATGCTCTTAATATTTGGAAAGAGGGACTGCCTGTACCTGAAATAAAAGCTTTATGGGGAAAAGCATACCTGTATCCGAGTGCGGCTCGTTTGTTGGACCCACCCCACTGAGCTTAATATTTAGCGGCCGTCCTGCCGCTGAGCATGCACCACCCCTAGGCAAGGGGGCAACGGAGTTCCTAGATCGAGGGGCTCTTTATGTTGGCTGCAGGCAAAGGATTAATGGCAGTAACGCTTTCCGGGGCTCATTGAGAGCCTTGATATAGCAGAGAATCAAAAGCGCATCCATTTGTGGAAATATTACGGACTTCACCTCCCAGCCAGCAACGTAATCTCATTCAGAGTTGACCAATCATGGCGTACGATATCGCTTAATTGGCAGGTGAAGACGACAATGCGCTTGTTAACTGCATGACCCTTGGAAGAAGAGGGTAACTCGAAATGCGTTGGGCTGCGGTTAGATGCTTTTAATATTTGGAAAGAGGGACTGCCTGTACCTGAAATAAAAGCTTTATGGGGAAAAGCATACCTATATCCGAGTGCGGCTCGATTGTTGGACCCACCCCACTGAGCTTAATATTTAGCGGCCGTCCTGCCGCTGAGCATGCACCACCCCTAGGCAAGGGGGCAACGGAGTTCCTAGATTGAGGGGCTCTTTATGTTGGCTGCAGGCAAAGGTTTAATGGCAGTAACGCTTTCCGGGGCTCATGGAGAGCCTTGATATAGTAGAGAATCAAAAGCGCATCCATTTGTGGACATATTACGGACTTCACCTCCCAGCCAGCAACGTAATCTCATTCAGAGTTGACCAATCATGGCGTACGATATCGCTTAATTGGCAGGTGAAGACGACAATGCGCTTGTTAACTGCATGACCCTTGGAAGAAGAGGGTAACTCGAAATGCGTTGGGCTGCGGTTAGATGCTTTTAATATTTGGAAAGAGGGACTGCCTCTACCTGAAATAAAAGCTTTATGGGGAAAAGCATACCTGTATCCGAGTGTGGCTCGATTGTTGGACCCACCCCACTGAGCTTAATATTTAGCGGCCGTCCTGCCGCTGAGCATGCACCACCCCTAGGCAAGGGGGCAACGGAGTTCCTAGATCGAGGGCTCTTTATGTTGGCTGCAGGCAAAGGATTAATGGCAGTAACGCTTTCAGGGGCTCATGGAGAGCCTTGATATAGCAGAGAATCAAAAGCGCATCCATTTGTGGACATATTACGGACTTCACCTCCCAGCCAGCAACGTAATCTCATTCAGAGTTGACCAATCATGGCGTACGATATCGCTTAATTGGCAGGTGAAGACGACAATGCGCTTGTTAACTGCATGACCCTTGGAAGAAGATGGTAACTCGAAACGCGTTGGGCTGCGGTTAGGTGCTTTTAATATTTGGAAAGAGGGACTGCCTGTACCTGAAATAAAAACTTTATGGGGAAAAGCATACCTGTATCCGAGTGCGGCTCGATTGTTGGACCCACCCCACTGAGCTTAATATATATATAAATATAAAATTTAAAAAACATAGGATTGAGGTACATTAGACTTACAAATTTTCATTTAAAAAACCTTTGAAATTCACTGGAAAAACCATAGGTTTCAGGGACGTTATAGTTAGAAATTAGCATTTTAAAAACCATAGAAATTCACTGAAAAAACCATAGGTTTCAGGCACGTTATAGTTAGAAATTAGCATTTAAAAAAACCATAGAAATTAACTGAAAAACCATAGATTTCACGAACGTTATAGTTAGTTTGACATTTCACTCGTACAAAACCATACAAATTCCGGCGTTATAGTTAGTTCAGCTAACTATAACTCGCGCCCCCGCAATGCACTGCTGATGACGTCACATATGACATCATTCATGACATCATCCACGTGAAAATCTGATGCACCTCCTCACACCTGAATATAACCTTTGATACACCCACTCTAAAATACAGACTACCATTTTCGAAAAAATAGGCACATCAATACCAGTTACTAAATACGCACTGACTGATTCCTAGGTCTACACACACATCCACTCATTCACCCATACAGTCACTCATACATGCAGTCACTCATCAATACAACACTATCAGATGCACTCATACACTTATACAGACACTCACACACTGCCACATATCCAGAGTTACTCACACACTTAGTCAGTCATGCAAAGAATCAATCATACTTCCATTTACTCACCTATACAGTTATACAGACACAACCTCACTTATTCATACAGATACTAACACATAATTACTCTCTTTTAGAATCACTGATACAAATACACACTCATCCATGCAGCCACTCTCACAATTATTGACTCTCACATATAGTTATTTATATACACCATCACTCACATATACTGCCTTTTACATATGTAGTTACTTGCAAATGTACCACTGAGACATCCATTCACTCACCAACACACCCATACACACACTCACCCACCCATACAGTTGTTTCCACATGCACTCTTGAACCCATACACCCAGTGAATAAACCACTCACACATCTATGCACAGAGTCACACACCTCCCACCCACCCACTCACACACTCAGGCAGCCATACAAATACTCAGGCAAGCAATCAATAACCCATATAGACACTCATGCAGCTACTCACCAACCCATGCAGCAGCTTACACAACAACAGACAGACTGATACAGACTTTCACAGATTAGTCACTAACCCATGCATTCAGTAAGACACATTTAATCGCTCACTTATACAGTCAGTCACGTACCTACTAAATCCTCCATACAGACACTTATACACCCACTCATTCCTCAATACAGCTTGGCATATATATAAAACAAAATTAAACTTTACAGAAACACACAGTCACTGGTTGATGTCATCAGTGATGTCATCAGTGATGTCATTTGAGATGTCATCAGTGATGTCACTGACCATGTCATGAATGATGTAATATGTGACGTCATCAGCAGTGCATTGCGGGGGCGCGAGTTATAGTTAGCTGAACTAACTATAACGCCGGAATTTCTATGGTTTTGTACGAGTGAAATGTCCAACTAACTATAACGTTCCTGAAACCTATGGTTTTTTAAATGCTAATTTCTAACTATAACGTGCCTGAAACCTATGGTTTTTTCATTTATTTTATAGTTTTATAGAGCGCGAACCAGACCCGTGAGGGTATCAGAGCGCTTTACAGGATTAAGGGGGAGGAATACAACGCGAAAGGATGGGAGGGGTCAAATTGGGAAAGATAGGGGATACATTATACAAGAGGAGCACGCAGTCTAAAGTCCAAGCTGCATGTGGGGAAAAAAAAACAAAAAAACTTAAAGCAAGTGGATATAATATACAAGCACGCAGTCTAAAGTCCAAGCTACATGTGGGGGGAAAAAAAAAAAAAAACTTAAAGCAAGTGGATATAATATACAAGAAGGCTCGCAGTCTCAGCTCTTGGGGGGATGCCCAGAGTGCAGTGTATATATATATACCAACATTTTATCATCTACCAAAAGTGCAT